>NIVC01002434.1:30000-105000 GCA_002269645.1 Macrostomum lignano
TCTGTCTGTCTGTCTGTCTGTCTGTCTGTCTGTCTGTCTGCCTGCCTCTCTGTCTGTCTGTCTGTCTGTCTGCCTGCCTGCCTCTCTGTCTGTCTGTCTGTCTGTCTGTCTGTCTGTCTGTCTGTCTGTCTGTCTGTCTGTCTGTCTGTCTCTGTCTGCCTATCTGTCTGTGTCTGTCTGTATGTCTGTCTGCCTGCCTCTCTGTCTGTCTGTCCGACTGCCTGTGTGTCTGTCTACCTCCAAACCCAACTCCATCCCCAGACCGCTACTTTCACGAGGAGAACCAGTACAACTTGGACTCTTGGCGCCGAGACGCCCAGCGCTATCTGCTGAACAGCGGCGCCGATCGCGACCTGTACGATGAATTCAACTCGTTCTTCAGTCAGGTCAGCAAGCTGTCCAACCACCAGTTCGATTCAACAGGCCCAGACGCAGTGCTTGGAGGAGCCGGTGGCGGCACCGCTGGTTTTGGCGACTACGGCAACATTCCAGAGTATGAAAACTCTTATCCCGAATATGTGAGTAGCATGTAGTAATTGAAATATGCTTCAGTAAATTTTCTAATTAGCATTAATATGTTTGATTTCGTTATTCTAATTTATCTATAGACCAACAATCGAGATGGCAATGTAAGGCTGATGTTTTCTGTTAAATACGAGTAATTGGTGTTGATTTTGAATCGTTAGCTTGCTTGATCTTATATAGCAGACATTGCCTGTTGGGGTTGGTTTCTGTTGGCTGTGCTTGCTGACTACTGATTTATAATGGTGATTGGTGATCAAATTCTTTGCCTGTTTAGTTTAGATTATTTCGACAGACACACAGACAGAAAGAGAGACAGACACTCAGCCAGACAGACAGACAGACACAGACAGACAGACACACATACACTATGAAAGAGAGAGACAGACACAGACAGACAGACAGACAGACAGACAGACAGACAGACAGACAGACAGACAGACAGACAGACAGACAGACAGACTCTAAGACAGACAGACAGACAGACAGACAGACACACAGACACTATGATAGACAAACAAACAGACAGACAGACAGACAGACAGACAGACAGACAGACAGACAGACAGACAGACAGACAGACAGACAGACAGACTCTAAGACAGACACAGACAGACAGACAGACAGACAGACAGACAGACAGACAGACAGACAGACAGACAGACAGACAGACAGACAGACTCTAAGACAGACACAGACAGACAGACAGACAGACAGACAGACAGACAGACACTATGATAGACAAACAAACAGACAGACAGACAGACAGACAGACAGACAGACAGACAGACAGACAGACAGACAGACAGACAGACAGACAGACTCTAAGACAGACACAGACAGACAGACAGACAGACAGACAGACAGACAGACAGACACACAGACACTATGATAGACAGACAGACAGACAGACACTAAGACAGACACAGACACTATGATAGACAGACAGACAGACACACAGACACTATGATAGACAGACAGACAGACAGACACAGACACTATGACAGACAGACAGACAGACAGGCAGACAGACACTAAGACAAACAGACAGACAGAGGAACACTAAGACACAGACACAGTGAAGTCAATATGATTGCGCAACTTCACTCTCCAATTGGCTTGCAATCAAACAGGACACCGGCGCCAACAGTCGTTACGCTCTGCCGTCAGCCGCGCTGCCCCGCGCCCGACCAAAGCGGCACATCGGGCCGCACGACGGTCAGGGCAGCATGCGGGTGATCTCCACTGGCACTCTGGCGCCCTCCTTGCCTCCGGTTGGCCACAACGCGTCCAGCAGTATCGACGTTTTATTTACTATCTACGTTGGCGCCCCGGCGCCTAGCGCCACCGTTATGACGCCAGCGGAAGCGAAGTGCTTCGCCGATCTAATGGACAAAGAAGGCCAGCGGTTTGATAAGAATAGTGAGTTTGATTTAAGATTAAAAAGCGAATTAAAATTAGTAGTTTTTCATCAGGAATAGATTGATTGTGCAGGTTTAGTCATTGAACCGAAAGTAGTCTGAGTCGGGTTTTTTTACTAAAAGTAGTACGAAACGACAGTCATTTTTTTCTTTACTGAAAGTCTAAGACAATTTTTACAGGAAGTAGTCTGAGGCGGTTTTTAACTGGAAGTAGTCTGAGGCGTTTTTTTAGTAAATCGTATGAGACGGTTTTTTACTGAAAGTACTCTGTGGCGTTTTTTACTAGAAGTAGTCTTAGGCGGTTATTTACTGAAAGTAGTCTGAGGCGGTTTTTACTGAAAGTAGTCTGAGGCGGTTTTTACTGAAAGTAGTCTGAGGCGGTTTTTACTGAAAGTAGTCTGGGGCGGTTTTTACTGAAAGTAGTCTGAGGCGGTTTTTACTGAAAGTAGTCTGAGGCGGTTTTTACTGAAAGTAGTCTGGGGCGGTTTTACTGGAAGTAGTCTTAGGCGGTTATTTACTGAAAGTAGTCTGAGGCGGTTTTTACTGAAGGTAGTCTGAGGCGGTTTTTACTGAAAGTAGTCTGGGGCGGTTTTACTGGAAGTAGTCTGAGGCGGTTTTTACTGAAAGTAGTCTGGGACGGTTTTTACTGAAAGTAGTCTGGGACGGTTTTTACTGAAGGTAGTCTGGGACGGTTTTTACTAAAAATAGTATGAGACGATTTTTTTACTGAAAATAGTCTTAAAGGCGTTTTACTGAAAGTTGTATGTGACGGATAATATTTTGCACCTGTACAGGCGAGTTTTACGGCTATGACACCGATCGCTACCGTGACTACGCCAGCAAGCAGTGCGCCAGGCACTACGGTAGCGTTGAAAATTTTCGCAAAATTCTTGACGGTTTAACAACTTCGTCGGATTATTTCGGTTTAAACTATCTGCAGCTGACCCTGTACAGGTGAGTCTGTTCTTTGTTATTTAACAAACCAAATCTTGTATCGGCTTTGGCTTTGGTTCTCGGATTCTAGTCTATGTCCATGCTTTTAACTGCATCTAAATTGTCCAAATGAAACGTCATTTTTACGCTTCAATTGAGCATTGAATGGTCACCTGTAGACTGTCACCTGTAGATTGTCATCTGTAGCTTGTCACCTGTAGCTTGTCACCTGTAGCTTGTCACCTGTAGATTGTCACCTGTAGATTGTCATCTGTAGCTTGTCACCTGTAGATTGTCACCTGTAGATTGTCACCTGTAGATTGTCACCTGGATATTGTCACATGTAGATTGTCACCTGTAGATTGTCACCTGTAGATTGTCACCTGTAGATTGTCACATGTAGATTGTCACCTGTAGATTGTTATCTGTAGATTGTCACCTGTATGTTGTCATCTGTAGATTGTCATCTGTAGATTGTCACCTGTAGATTGTCACCTGTATATTTTCACCTGTAGCTTGTCACCTGTAGCTTGTCACCTGTAGCTTGTCAGTGTTGTCACCTGTAGATTGTCATCTGTAGATTGTCATCTGTAGATTGTCACCTGTAGGTTGTCACCTGTAGCTTGTCACCTGTAGCTTGTCATCGGTAGCTTGTCACCTGTAGATTGTCACCTGTAGGTTGTCACCTGTAGATTGTCACCTGTAGATTGTCATCTGTAGCTTGTCACCTGTAGCTTGTCACTTGTAGATTGTCACCTGTAGATTGTCACCTGTAGGTTGTCACCTGTAGATTGTCACCTGTAGATTGTCACCTGTAGATTGTCACCTGTAGATTGTCACCTGTAGATTGTCACCTGTAGATTGTCACCTGTAGATTGTCACCTGTAGATTGTCACCTGTATATTGTCACCTGTAGCTTGTCATCTGTAGCTTGTCACCTGTAGCTTGTCACGTAGCTGTTTATTTAATTGAATCCCTAATACTTAAAAAACCTCAGGAAACGGATCACCTGCCACTGCAACAGATCTCAGCCCTGTCTGCATATTCTACCGTTCGAGAAGCAGCGCTGGGGCTCCTATTTGGGCAATCACGCAGACGCTTATATGCGAAATCCTATCTGAGCATTAAATATGCAATTTTCAGTTACATATTCGTCATTCGATGTGTCTTTTACGACTCAATATGAATTATCTTTTGTGTTTCCGTGTGTGTTTTTTCTTCCTTTGTTATTATTGGCTCGATTAGTTATAGATTCTTATAATCTTGATGGTCAGTTTTTTAAGCAGATATCATAATATTATGTACGTATATTATAGCACACTTTGTGATTTTGTTCGTGTCTTCTTAAACCTTGTGTTTTCGAACAGCCGTTTTTCGATAATTATGACCCAGGTCATTGATGGGTTACAGGATAATTATGACCCAGGTCATTGGCAGGTTACAGGATGATTATGACCCAGGTCATTGATGGGTTTCACAAAATTTTATTGTTATGGTGAATACTAGATCGTAAATAAAATGTACTTTTGAAAAAATTCCAAAAAGTGAATGTTGTTGTCAAAACAAAACTTCCTATATTAGCCCTTCCACGTATTGTCTATGGCTTGTGCGACTCAAGTTTCTATACTGTTGTCATATATCAGCAATGACAAAGTGATCTTTGAAGATTTTTTTATTGAATTCCATTTCACCATGTCATAAATTTCTTTTTTTTTTCTCTTCATTGTTGTTCGTACATAGCTTACGTGTATTTACAAGATTGTTTTCTGTCGCGTTTTAAATAAACAATATATTCCCCACTGTTATATTTTGTTGTTCTGTTTGCATTTACATTCCTGTTTAACTGATATTATTGTTATACTCATTCGTGTTTTATCGGTATGGTAATTTTTTGCTTTTCAATTTTTTTTGTTTTCCTTTTTAGTGTTTCCACAGCTAATGACAGTAGCTTAAGAGCATGATGGATTATTGTGTTTGTTCCTTCGAATTTTTATTTATTGTCTTTGTTCGAGACTTGTGCATTCTTATCCAACTCAGCTATGGGACATTCATTACCTGACATTAACGAGAACCTAAACTCAGTGTCTGGGCCAGCCTCCCAGATCCTCAGTTGCTGGGCCAGCCTCCCAGATCCTCAGTTGCTGGGTCAGCCTCCCAGATCCTCAGTTGCTGGGCCAGCCTCCCAGATCCTCAGTTGCTGGGCCTGCCTCCCAGATCCTCCTTTGCTGGGTCAGCATGCCAGATCCTCAGTTGCTGGGCCAGCCTCCCAGATCCCCAGTTGCTGGGCCAGCCTCCCAGATCCTCAGTTGCTGGGCCAGCCTCCCAGATCCTCAGTTGCTGGGCCAGCCTCCCAGATCGTCAGTTGCTGGGCCAGCCTCCCAGATCGTCAGTTGCTGGGCCAGCCTCCCAGATCGTCAGTTGCTGGGCCAGCCTCCCAGATCGTCAGTTGCTGGGCCAGCCTCCCAGATCGTCAGTTGCTGGGCCAGCCTCCCAGATCGTCAGTTGCTGGGCCAGCCTCCCAGATCGTCAGTTGCTGGGCCAGCCTCCCAGATCCTCAGTTGCTGGGCCAGCCTCCTATTCCCTCAGTGTCTGGGCCAGCCTCCCAGATCCTCAGTTGCTGGGCCAGCCTCCTATTCCCTCAGTTGCTGGGCCAGCCTCCCAGATCCTCAGTTACTGGGCAGTTGATTCTCCTATCAGCATAAGCTCTTTTAACCACTCCTGTTATTCAATGCTTTTAGCAACAAAATTTATCAGTTTGTTTTCATTGCCACTTAAGTCGGTGTTTGTTCACTGCTTGATTAGCGCTGTGTGATGAATAATCGGTCATCTCTGTTGTCTTATTGCCCATTTTTTGTTAAATCGTCTTTCAGCGTCCTGTCAGTCTAGTTTTATGTTTGCTGTTTGTCCGGCTGAACCGAATAGTGAAAGATGATAATTTTGTGAATTCGTGTTATCTTGATATGGTTTCGGCTTGACAGTTTGTGTTGTTAATGAATAATCTTTGAACACTTAATACATGTTGGCTGTTCTAGAAATGACTAAGTTTTTGTAGCTGGTGATTTAAGTATGCTTATAATACCGGATATCCCCTCTTATTTTTATGTCTGTTCCCGTTTTTTGTCAAGATGTTTATTATAATAATTGATTTACACCTGCCACTAATTTATTATACTGGGGGTTCTAGCCTAGTGGTGAGAACGTCGGACTTACAACTTGAAGGTCGGGCGTTCGATTCCCGATTCCACTGGGAACAATTTGTGTCTGGGGTAATTGAGGGTGTGTGGCGAACCCCCCCCCCCCAGTCCTTGGACTGAACAAGCTGCGGCTGAGCTGTCGGTTGCACATCTGGCCCAATTGGGGCAGGTGTAATCAATTATTAATATTATACTACTGTTAGTAACTAGATATGTATACAAATGTGGATCGTAATTGTTTATTTTATTTTAAAGTTGTCGCCAGTAATTTCGAATTGTGAATGATAATGATATTTATTAAATATTACTGTGCATTAACGACCGCACGTTATTTCTTGCGCCTGTCTGCTTGTGTGTTTTTTCTTTCCTCCAATCTTTTATCTTATTATCTATTCCTCTGTTTCGTTGGCCACCATCTCTGATGTGAAATAATTTTCTAATAAAAAAGCGCACAAAAATAATGTCACAGAACGGCAATTAATGTTTATATTGACTGTTGTTTTGTGCTTTTACTGTTGTTTGTGGAGTCCTTGATTTTGGAGTTAGCAGCTGAATTATCTATCAAAGATCTTTTATTTATTATTGATCTATATTTTATTGTTTTCGTGTTCGATCTATTCAAAATACAACTGAAATAATATTGATCATTTTTGTGTCCGATTCTGTGTTTATTTTGTTGTCTTCTTTTGCTGCCTCAATTTCTGTCTTTAGGGTTAAGTTTATTCACAAATCGCAATCCAGAGAGTATTCAGTGTTCTAGTAGTATTAAATCTGAAAGTAGTATTAAATGCTTGAACGATTTCATGCATGCTATAAACTCTAAACAGCTCAAAATGCTGCAATCCAAGGTGCTGATGCGCCACCCGATGTTGAAGTGGTTCTTAATGTCCCACGAGAAGCAGTCCTACGTGCTGCAGCTGGCTATTCTGTCTCTGGCTATGATTCTGTGTAAGTATTTGTTTATATTGACTTGGTTGAAATAGAACTGAATAAATCGGTTGATTTTACTGAGAATTGTTTTAATTTCATTGGCTGTTAGTCTAGCTTCAATTTCATTGGCTGTTAGTCTAGCTTCAATTTCATTGGCTGTTAGTCTAGCTTCAATTTCATTTGCTGTTCGGCTAGCTTCAATTTCATTGGCTGTTAGGCTAGCCTCAATTTCATTGGCTGTTAGTCTAGCTTCAATTTCATTGGCTGTTAGTCTAGCTTCAATTTCATTTGCTGTTCGGCTAGCTTCAATTTCATTGGCTGTTAGGCTAGCTTAAATTTCATTGGCTGTTAAGCTAGCTTCATTTTGATTGGTTGTCGGGCAGCTCATGTATCGAATTCAGCCTATCTAAACTTACATTCCACCGCAACCCTGCAGCCTTCTGCACCCGCCTGTTCTCCGTGATCCGATTCGGCTCCATGATCCACGAGTTCGATCCCTACTTCAACTATCGCACTACAAAGTACCTGGCCGAAAAAGGTTTCTACGAATTTCATAACTGGTTCGACGACCGAGCCTGGTACCCGCTCGGGCGCATCATTGGCGGCACGATCTATCCCGGCCTCATGGTTACCAGCACCGCTCTGTACCATCTGTTGAACACTTTCAACTTCACCGTTGACATTCGTGAGGTTTGCGTATTCTTGGCGCCGCTGTTTAGCTCGCTAACAACTCTGGTCACCTTCCTGATGACGCGGGAGTTGCACAGCACCGGTGCTGGCCTGTTCGCCGCCTGCTGCATCAGCATCGTGCCAGGCTACATCTCCCGCTCCGTTGCCGGCTCCTACGATAACGAAGGCATCGCCATATTCTGCATGCTGCTCACCTATTATTTCTGGATTAAATCGGTGAAGACTGGCTCGCTATGCTGGTCGGCCTGCTGCGCCCTGTCCTATTTCTACATGGTGTCCGCCTGGGGCGGCTACGTTTTCCTAGTCAACCTCATCCCTATTCACGTGCTCTGCCTCATGCTCACTGGCCGATTTCATCACAAAATCTACGTTGCCTATTCCACATTCTATTGTTTAGGCACCGTATTGTCCATGCAAATTAGCTTTGTCGGTTTCCAGCCGGTCCAGACATCCGAGCATATGGGCGCTCTGGGCGTGTTCGGCCTGTGCCAGATCTATAGCTTTGTTGAGTACGTTCGATCCAAGCTGACTAAGGAGAACTTCACGGCTCTATTCAGGACTATACTCATGTTCTCTCTGGGCTGCTTCGCCCTGTTCTTCGCTGTGCTCACTCTCAGCGGCAAAGTGGCACCTTGGACTGGCCGCTTCTATTCTCTGTTGGACCCGAGCTACGCTAAGAACAACATCCCGATCATTGCGTCCGTGTCCGAGCATCAGCCTACGGCCTGGTCCAGCTTCTATTTCGATTTGCACGTGCTGACTATCATGTTCCCTGTTGGATTGTACTATTGCTTCAAGAACCTGACGGATCATAACATCTTTGTGATCCTGTACGGTGTCACCTCAATCTACTTTGCCGTGAGTGACGTTTATTTTCTATGTAGTTTTAACAGATTTTAATGAGTTTATAGAAACAGCCGTTTACCTATGAGATTCTGATACGATTATCTCACTGTGAGATTTTGATAAGGTCATCTCACTATGAGATTTTGATACAGTTATCTCACTATGAGATTTCAATACGGTTATCCCACTATGAGATTTTGATAAGGTCATCTCACTATGAGATTTTGATACTGTTATCTCACTATGAGATTTCAATACGGTTATCCCACTATGAGATTTTGATAAGGTCATCTCACTATGAAATTTTGCTACAGTCATCTCACTGTGAGATTTCAATACGGTTATCTCACTATGAGATTTCAATACGGTCATCTCACTGTGAGATTTCAATACTGTTATCTCACTATGAGATTTTGAGATTTTGAACGAGCCATCTCATTTTAAAATTTTTAATCCAGCCATTTCACTATGAGATTTTGAATTTTTGATACGATCAGTTTACTTGATATTATGAGATTTTCAGACACGGTATATTTGCATCAAATTTCTGTTAAACTTCCCCTGCATACTACTGTTAGTATTAGCAAGATCTGCACTCTGCTATTCACAATTGTCAGGGCGTGATGGTCCGTCTGATGCTGGTGCTGGCCCCCATCATGTGCATCCTTGGCGGCATCGGGCTCAGCAGCGTCGCCTCCACCTACGTTCGCAACATCGACCTGACCCGTAAAGAGGATAAAAAGTCAAAGAAGTCAGCCGACAATTATCCAATTAAAAGCGAAGTGGCCCTTGTTGTTGTCTGCATAGTTGGCGCCTTCATGATGTTCTACGCTCAGCACTGCGTCTGGGTTACTAGCGAAGCCTACTCCAGCCCCAGCATTGTGCTGTCCGCCGAGACCGCCCACGGTCGCATCATTTTCGACGACTATCGCGAAGCCTACTGGTGGCTGAGGCGGAACACTCCCCCCGATGCTAAAGTGATGAGCTGGTGGGACTACGGCTATCAGATTAGCGCTATAGCTAATCGAACTGTACTAGTGGATAATAACACCTGGAATAATACTCATATTAGCCGCGTTGGCCAGGCTATGTCCTCTCCGGAGGAGCGAGCCTATCCTATTATGCGAGAGTTGGATGTTGACTATGTTTTGGTCATCTTTGGCGGCCTGTCGGGCTATTCGTCTGACGATATTAACAAATTCCTCTGGATGGTCCGTATTGGCGGCAGCACGCCTAGCGGAGAGCACATTAAAGAGCACGATTATTATACTCCCCAGGTGAGTCTGTTTTATTGAGTAGCTCTCTAACTGTAGGTCTTTGTGTCTGCTTTAGTTGTAGGTCTTTGTGTCTGCTTTAGTTGTAGGTCTTTGTGTCTGTCTCAGCTGTAGGTCTTTGTGTCTGCTTTAGTTGTAGGTCTTTGTGTCTGTCTCAACTGTAGGTCTTTGTGTCTCTCTCAACTGTAGGTCTTTGTGTCTCTCTCAACTGTAGGTCTTTGTGTCTCTCTCAACTGTAGGTCTTTGTGTCTCTCTTAACTGTAGGTCTTTGTGTCTGCTTTAGTTGTAGGTATTTGTGTCTGTCTCAACTGTAGGTCTTTGTGTCTCTCTCAACTGTAGGTCTTTGTGTCTCTCTCAACTGTAGGTCTTTGTGTCTGTCTTAACTATAGATATTTGTGTCTCTCAACTGTAGGTCTTTGTGTCTGCTTTAATTGTAGGTCTTTGTGTCTGCTTTAATTGTAGGTTTTCGTGTCTGTTTAACTGTAGGTCTTTGTGTCTATTTTAACTGTAGATATTTGTGTCTGCTAATCTGCTTTAGTTATAGGTCTTTGTGTCTGCTTTAGCAGTAGGTCTTTGTGCCTGTTTTAACTGTAGATATTTGTGTCTGCTTTAGTTATAGGTCTTTGTGTCTGCTTTAACTGTACAGGCCTTTGAGTCTGTCCCAACTGCAGGTCTTTGTGATTTTCCAATGGGCTGCCTTGAGCACAATCACGAGCCACTTTCCCCCTAAAACACACCGCACACCAGGGCGAGTTCCGCGTAGACAAGCTGGGCAGCAAGACTCTGCTGAACTGCCTGATGTACAAGCTGAGCTACTACCGGTTCGGCAGCATGTACACCCAGACTGGTCAGCCCTCCGGCTACGATCGGGTTCGCAACGCCGAGATTGGCAACAAAGACTTCGAGCTGACCTATCTGGAGGAGGCCTACACCACGGAGCACTGGATAGTGCGAATCTATAAAGTTAAGAAGCCGGACAACAGGGGCAATCTGGTTTGAGTAGTCTGTTAGCGAGTTGCCAATTGACTCTGAATTCACTCCGAAACTGCTATGCTAACTTAGTAGTGTTTTTTTATGCTGGTCACATGCAATGCCTTGACCAGACGTAGCCCGCTTAGATTGTCTTTTAATTCTAATTTAAATTAACAACTTAACAAACTCACTAATTTTGAAGTTTCTCCGCAAAAATGACGCCTCCCACAAAAAATGGCGCACCCCCTCAAAAAATGACGCCCCCTCAAAAGCAGGGTGCCCTCATCTAAAAAAGGCACCCTCTCAAAATGACACTAGGCAATATTTCACAACAATGACTTTACCGTTAAATTGTTTCCTAAGTAGCGAGGTCTTTGTTTAGTAGTCATTATGATTCTTTTCTATATAACTCGTACTTTTATCTGTTATTGCCTAATAAAATTGTTAATGGTTTCTGTTTTATTGACATTAAAACTGTTTTAAAAGATCGACACACACACAGGCGTTTAAGTAATCGTCTTATACAAGAAATCATGCCGATTTGACCTGAGACAGAGAGAGAGAGACAGACAGACAGACAGACAGAGAGACAGACAGAGACAGAGAAAAGAAGAGGGGAGAGAGAGACCGAGAGAAAGAGAAAAGAAGAGGGGAGAGAGTAGAGTAGAGAAGAAGGGAGCTGAGAACAATCAAACTATTGTGCAGTTTCAACTCACCATCGATACATATCGTCTGTAGCAGGCTTTAAAAGTCGATCCTTGATTTTATAAAAACCAACGCCAGTTTTATATGTCTGTTGCTTTCCTAACTAAATAAATGTACGTCGATTTACCTTTCTACTGTTATAAATATAATTAAGTAGCCACATTCGGTGACTTGAATTTAGATATTGAACAAGTTTTCCTCTTGTCTCCCTCACTTTCTCGGTGTGCGTTTTTCTGTATCGAAGTCTTTAGCCTATTAATCTGCAATCTTGTCAAAAACAGCCACACTAAATGCTGATTGTCTAATTCTAATAAATCAATTCAAAACTGTGTTTGCCACTCTCAATAAAATTTGCGACCTCTGCGCTGCCAATAATAGACTTACTAATGCTCGATATTTATAATTACTAAACGATTCATTTAGTCCAATGCTTTAGTAAAATATGTTATATCATCTGCATAAATAAACTGACGGGGTGAACGCGGTTGTTAGTGGTAAATTCTTTGTTATTATTGCTTAATCGGAGTGACTTACGGAGCTTTTAAATTTCGTTCTTTGCAATCCTACTAGCGTCATTCTGAATTAATATCCCAACTACACTACTGTCACCCTACTATCGTCACTGATGTCACCCTACTATCCTCACTGATGTCACCCTACTATCGTCACTGATGTCACCCTAATATCGTCACTGATGTCACCCTACTATCCTCACTGATTTCACCCTACTATCGTCACTGATGTCACCCTACTATCCTCACTGATGTCACCCTACTATCGTCACTGATGTCACCCTACTATCCTCACTGATGTCACCCTACTATCGTCACTGATTTCACCCTACTATCCTCACTGATTTCACCCTACTATCGTCACTGATGTCACTCTACTATCGTCACTGATGTCACCCTACTATCGTCACTGATGTCACCCTACTATCCTCACTGATGTCACCCTACTATCCTCACTGATGTCACAGTGACGATATGATGATGTCAGTATACATATCGTCACTGATGTCACCCTACTATCGTCACAGATGTCACCCTACTATCGTCACTGATGTCACTCTACTATCGTCACTGATGTCACTCTACTATCGTCACTGATGTCACCCTACTATCGTCACTGATGTCACCCTACTATCGTCACTGATGTCACCCTACTATCGTCACTGATGTCACAGTGACGATATGATGATGTCAGTATACATATCGTCACTGATGTCACCCTACTATCGTCACAGATGTCACCCTACTATCGTCACTGATGTCACTCTACTATCCTCACTGATGTCACCCTACTATCCTCACTGATTTCACCCTACTATCGTCACTGATGTCACCCTACTATCGTCACTGATTTCACCCTACTATCCTCACTGATTTCACCCTACTATCCTCACTGATTTCACCCTACTATCCTCACTGATGTCACTCTACTATCGTCACTGATGTCACCCTACTATCGTCACTGATGTCACCCTACTATCCTCACTGATGTCACTCTACTATCGTCACTGATGTCACTCTACTATCGTCACTGATGTCACCCTACTATCGTCACTGATGTCACCCTACTATCCTCACTGATGTCACCCTACTATCCTCACTGATGTCACTCTACTATCGTCACTGATGTCACCCTACTATCGTCACTGATGTCACCCTACTATCCTCACTGATGTCACCCTACTAGCGTCACTGATTTCACCCTACTAGCGTCACTGATCACATGAAATCATTGAATTTGGGCCAAAATCATCCAGCTGTCATATCGACCATTTCAACAAAATAGCAGTTTACGCATGAGTCAAATTTTATTATATAATTAATGGCTGTCGAATATGTAACTCGCTGCTGTATACATGTTGAAGTCTATGCCTACATGTACCTTTTGTATTCCAGTATCTGGAGTGTCAATTCAAGGACCACTGCAGTAAAACATTACGTGAAACTCAAAGATCGTGTAGTTTTTAGGGGGCCAGTTTCCTGGGGAAAATACACTGCAGAGATAGGAAAGAAATTTTTCTTCACAAAATCTATGACGGATTGGATTTGATCTGGGGCAGCTATAGTGAAGATTACCAGTATTTTAATTTAGCATTAGCATGTACAGCATGTTAACTCTGTATTTTATATAATGTTTTATTTTTACTTCACAAGTCCACTAGCTAAATACTCACGTGAAATATTTGTTCCCTTTTTTGAATCAAGTTAGCTTCTTGCATGCAGCAAGGCCTCTTAGCCTAAGTGTAGAGTGTTCTACCTCCATCAAAAAGTGATAAAATTGTTAACGTACTACTAGATAGATAGATAAATAGATAGATAGATAGATAGGTAGATAGATAGATAGATAGATAGATAGATAGATAGATAGATAGGTAGATAGATAGATAGATAGATAGGTAGATAGATAGATAGATAGATAGATAGATAGATAGATAGATACATAGATAGATAGATAGATAGATAGATAGATAGATAGATAGATAGATAGATAGATAGATAGATAGATAGATAGATAGATAGATAAATAGATAGATAGATAGATAGATACATACCATGGTAGATAGATAGATAGATACATAGATAGATACATAGATAAATAGATAGATAGATAGATAGATAGATAGATAGATAGATAGATAGATAGATAGATAGATAGATAGATAGATATAATGTAACCTTCACTGCCGCAGATCAAATGCAATCAATCATTGATTTTGGGATAAAAAAAGATTTTTTCCTTTATCCGCAGTAGTGTATTCTTTCCCAGGAAACTGCCCCCCCCCAAAATAAAATTACACGATCTTTGAGTTTTACGCCCTGTTTTACTGCAGTGGTCATTGAGTCAATTCTGTAAGTTTCTGCGTCAGTCCAAGTTTTGTCTACTTTTAGTAGCAGATGTAGCGTATTAAAATTAATTGGAGATACACGTAAGCTGTGTAACTCGCCATAAACAGTTCTCAACAAAAAGGCCTGTTTGCTCAACAATTTATGAGCACGAGAGAGTTGGCAGAACATCAGGTCGTTTCCGTGACCTGACCCGACCTCGCGTTAACTTTTATTCTATTCAAGCTATGTACATATGCATATACTATATATAATACTACCGATAGAATTAAGGATTCACTCTGCACACAGAAGCAGCAGTTTCTGTTTGCCTGCTGAGGCATTTCTTTCGACTGGCACTTCTTCTAAATGAAAGCGCTTTCAGGGTTAGGACGCGATTTTTTACTCTCTGTTTGATGAGCATCTGTGTGACTGCCAGGCATGAGACTTGCGCCCACACTCTTGCCACGTAGCAATGGAGGAAGACTGCAGCAGAGAAGGTTGGCAATAATTTTCGGTGCAATTAAATTTTTCCTTTGCTGTTTGTGAGGGTCACGCGTTTAGCTGTGGGGCGTCTCTCTAGAAGGGAGCCTTACATGTATCTCAACGCACCCATCACTCGGGCGTCCCTAGCACCCAGGCACTCATTTTGGCGCCCCAGGCAAGCTCATTTTGGCGCCACAGACACTCATTTTGGCGCCACAGACACTCATTTTGGCGCCGCAGGCAGGCACTCATTTTGGCGCCGCAGGCAGGCACTCATTTTGGCGCCGCAGGCAGGCACTCATTTTGGCGTCACAGACACTCATTTTGGCGCCCAGGCAAGCTCATTTTGGCGCCACAGACACTCATTTTGGCGCCACAGACACTCACTTTGGCGCCCAGGCAAGCTCATTTTGGCGCCGCAGGCAGGCACTCATTTTGGCGCCGCAGGCAGGCACTCATTTTGGCGCCACAGACACTCACTTTGGCGCCCCAGGCACTCATTTTGGCGCCGCAGGCAGGCACTCATTTTGGCGCCACAGACACTCACTTTGGCGCCCCAGGCACTCATTTTGGCGCCGCAGGCTCTATATTTTGACACCCTGAAGCAAAATATTTTTATTTCCACAACGGGTTACAATTGCTGGGGTGGGGGACTAGCATAGGCATATGTCCCTCTGTCCCCCTCCGCGGTTGCGACGCCCCTGTATGCTTTAGTATCCCTGGCAACCGTGTATGCTTTCAAATTCGACACGCTTCAAGGTGGCCCTGAACCGAGAATACGAAAAGGATTTTATTGAATAAAATTCATGTAATCAATAAGGAATGGTAGCAACTATATGCTTAAGATATAGCAAGGTCTGACTGCAATTTCCTGGAGGAATTAGTCCAATACGTAAATCCTTGACGCTATTGAAAATCGCGAGTGTTTTGTTATTAACTTACTGCAGTTTCTGGGTGGCTAATAAAAATTTGCACCATGCATATACCGACCCTGGCTTGAAGGCTTGAACAGGAGTCAGTGTAAGGTAACCTATAATAGGGCTAGGTAATTGGGATCCAGCTCTCATGACTGCGGGCCTGCAGATGAGAGGGGAGAGGAGAGAAGAGAGAATCCGGGCCGGATTGCCATATTGTGAATTTTCAAAGGACCCGATCGGGAGGCCCCATGGAGCTTGTTTACATGTGCAGCTTTTTACGTGCGCCATATAGTTAAAGGGGAAATATTGGTTGCTATAGCCAGTTGCCTTCAAGTTATGCAGATTTGGCTGTACACCCCGTGTGTTATGAGTGCTTGCCTGCGCAACGGTATTGACACACTTAATAATAATTTGATTAAAATATTACACCTGTTCTAAAATGAGCAGATTATCTGTGCAACCGACAGCTCAGCCGCAGCTATTGCGCGGCGCATCTGAAGGCTGCGTATGGCTGTTCAGTCCAAGGACTGGGGGTCGCCACACACAGCCTCAATTACCCCAGCCAATGTTGGCACCCATTTTACAGCTTGGTGAACTGAAGTAGTGCAGAGTTGTGTCTTGCTTGTGTCATCGAAGGCGCTTCGCCAGGGTGCCCGTAGCTATAGTGACTTTTTGCATGAAAGCCGGCCTTCAAAATTCCCAAAGCAACGAGGTTTCCGGTTTTTCCACATAAGCTAGTTGGAACTAACATTCCTACATTAGGAGGTCAATAAGGACGTCAACTAATCAAAAGCTTTTTGTAGTTTTTGCGGCACTACAAAATCAATCAAATGACGGGTTTATAGCTACATATACAGTGGCTAACAAAAAGGGGGACTTCAGTTTCCATGTGACAGCCAGCTGTGCATCATAATAGCTACGGCTTCTGCAGTATGGGCAGAGAACTATACAGGTGCATTAATCAGTTTAGACAGCTGGCAGCCGCAGGAGAGGAAGGAAACCGTGAATGCCACGGTGTCTAGCTAGCTCGTTTATTGTGTCCACGCTCTGTGTGACAGCACACTATTTCAGTAGGAAAAGTACTTTTCTTCATAAAATCATGGCCAATCTTTTTAATTTTACTTTTACAGCCAGCACGCGCCAATTTGGAATTGAAAAAAGAGAGAGACTCGGAACATGCACTTTTATAATTTTAATGTACTTTTACACCGAGAATGCACTATAGTACGATCTAATACAGCCTAGCATGAGATAAGGATCTAAGGATGGTGGCAGAGCCACTGAGGACGAAGATCTGGGAGGGTAGCGGTGCTTCGGACTAATCCAACTAATTCAGACTCGCATTCGGAATCAGCAAGCCTTTTCTCAATAAATTGAGCTCTGCAGATGCCCCTGATGACGTATGCAGAATTTGAATAAGCCAGACGCTTCTTGCGTGCCCTCTGCACGCGAAGGTTAGACTTACGGCAAAGGGAGAGAGAGAGAGAGAGAGAGAGAATACGGGAAGGGATAATCGGGATGAGGGATTTCCGATGCGCGTGAGGATCGCGGCGCGTCTGCAACCGGAGCTCAAAGGGAATAGCATTTTTAATGCCTAGCAGATTTACTGCTTCAAAAGAAAATTATCTTCTTCAGATTAAAAAAATTGAGCCTCGTTTCGAAAGTTGCTGCGTGCACATGGAATATTCTTTCTTTTCTATATTCGCATCAGTGAAACCAAAGCGACACGGAGTACCTGAATAACGAGTAGTAATGAAATAATCTTTTTTAAAGGTGGCAGCAGAACGCCCAGTGGATCCTCTGATACATACACGTACGAGCGTAGATAGCCTAGCAACTAAGGATCTGGGAGGCTGGCCCTGCAACTGAGGATCTGGGAGGCTGGCCCAGCAACTGAGGATCTGGGAGGCTGGCCCAGCAACTGAGGATCTGGGAGGCTGGTGGCCCAGCAACTGAGGATCTGGGAGGCTGGCCCAGCAACTGAGGATCTGGGAGGCTGGCCCAGTAACTGAGGATCTGGGAGGCTGCCGTCGGCCCCTTTGAGGATATTGTAAGAGATTTCCTTCCTACGATGGCAGAATGCAAATTGCAGGGTCCAAATGGAAATGGCAAGAATTTATTGATCTGCAAGGTCGAGAGGCAAGAGTTAGCAGCACTATAGGGGGGGGGGGGGAGGGCGAGTGACTGAGAGCAAAGCAGAGCAAACGGCCTGTGCATGCATTGCCCCATCAAATTACTCCGAGTGCTGCAGCGAGGCTCAAAGCGCACACAGAGATGCTGCGTCAATAGCATATTCGTCATTGTTCGTTGCTTTTATTTTTTTCAAGAATTTCGAGCAAGGGGTTATCTGCGAGTGTTGAAAGCGAACAATGAGCCTCTCTAGCTGTATGCACTCAAAGTTTTTCTCTTGGCGAAACAGCCTTTGACGAAATTACTTCAAGCTATCTAGTCAAAGCTCAAACAGCTATCGTCACTTCATTTCAGAATTGAGAGTGAAATTTGAATAGAGAATTAAGATTTTTGAAGCATGTGTTTTAGTTTACTGTTTTAAATCGAACTGGTAAATAAGGTTGAAAAACTATAGTAACACTAACGACATTCATCGTGCAGCAGCACTTCCAATCGGCCAGCTGCGTACGAGTAAATAGAATGTGCGGTGCGCGTTCGCGTATGACTTGAATTGCGAACTACAAGAATCGGCAACGATACACAGCAATTTGTTTACTGTGATGCCCAACAGCTAGTTTCAGTTCAGTAGCACTAACTGTTCTGTTTAATGAAGTGCTGATGCCTTTTTTAGTGGGGGGGGGTCATTAGGCCTCGGAAATTTAGTAAAGTTGAGTTGTCTCAGCTTCAAATTCGGGAAATGAAAGGTCACAGAAACGGATTTGGCTTTCTTATTTTGCAGTTAACTCAAATCCATTCCCAACTTAATTTGGGAAATGGCATGCAACACACAGTAGCAATCGGTTTATTGCCTGTATTATGGAGGAAAAAAGTCTAGCAAATGCAGTCATACGCAGATTGTTAATCCCACTGTCAAGGCAAGGCTGATCAACATCGGCACAGTCTGCAGCGACAGGTTAACTGACTTCCGCTCATATATATGATTATTTGGGATAGTGCCAAGTTGACAACTGCTACCAGCGATAAGATTAGCCAAGCAGGATTAACTTCTTACCAGCTTACTAGGGGAAATGAGACGAAACGGTATAGCACATACTTTGCTCTATAGCCTTTTGTTAGGTAATAAAATAGAAGTACGGGCCAAGAGTTTAAAACTTACCTCGAATAAAATAAATAAAATATTGTCGTCATAATATTCGTTAACAACATCAATTGTAAAGAATGCAAATGTTTGCAATAATATAAAAACTGACCTGATTTTTCTTAGTTGGCTGAATTGGATTAAAGCGTAGGTCTCTCTGACCCGACGTGACCCCAACGCCTTCCCTAAGGTAGCGGGATCTGGCCGGTTGTTTTTCAAGATTTCAAGGTGGAAAATTTTCTATCCTTAGTCAGCGACTGCTGAAGCCAGCAAAGAAGCCGAAAATCACTAGCTAATTTCTAGCAAATTTTTTTGGGGCCCTGTTTATAAAAATTGTAAAGATTTGTCGTGAATTCGCAATCATGAGGGCACAGGGTGGGCACAATCAAGGGCAAAAAATAACTGAGTCGTGTAAAACTCTATGAGAGCTAATATTTTTTTGTAAAAAACAAACAAAATTTATATAGGTTTAAATTTTTTCGTCTGTTTATTAATGACACAATGGAAACCAGGGCAAGGCGTACAG
Organism: Macrostomum lignano; assembly: GCA_002269645.1. Classification (NCBI taxonomy): domain Eukaryota; kingdom Metazoa; phylum Platyhelminthes; family Macrostomidae; genus Macrostomum; species Macrostomum lignano. The sequence continues at coordinate 49,519 of NIVC01002434.1, forward strand.
ACAAAGGGATCACACGAGACGTCTGGGCTAATATAAAACAGAAATTTCTTTGTTAAAACAGTAACTTTCCACAATTGACATGCTTGATTTTATAACAATGACTTGTTTGTGGTATTTGACACGTCAACACGAACGATTTCAAACATGAAAAGCGAGACAGCCCCCAGCAGTTAAATACTCTGAATATATCCAATACAGTGACACATTTGCGGTAAGAAATCTTCAACAAGAAAAAAAAACGGCAGTTTCTCATTAGACTTGTTTACCTGTTCGTACCATCGCGGGGGTTAGAATTGTAAGAAAAAATTGAACTTAACGAAGCAGAGTAGCTCGAGCAAAGAGCTGGTTTATTTTTATAATCCAAGCAAAAGATAAAGATGGATGGCTGTATAGCATTAGGTAGTTTTGGTAAGATGCTTCAGCTGCAAATATTCGCCGTTTGTCAACAGAACCCACAGTTTATACATTTCCTTCTTGAGTTAAACTAAAGAAATAACAAGCGGAGAAAAAGTGGTCATCGAGAGAGTAAGGATTAGCTAGAAAAACTTGATAAATCACATATAAAATCAATGACAATAGTACTTGATCCGCTACGGCCTACACCGAAACATTAAATACGGACAGAGCAAAGCAGGGACCTCAACACAGAAGAGTAATAAATAAGCATACATTGATAAATTGACACATCTAATAGTATGATAATGAAATAAAACAAGAAAATTAATATTACGAGATCATATAGTTATAGGACAGAGATATTAGTTGCGAGTCAACAGGATGTGCATATTAATTTGCTCCCGCTCACCTGATTTACCTATCTATCCAGTGTAAATACACTTCGGCCAGGGTGTGTGCACAAACAGTGTACAATAACTGCTTTCTTCTGCGTTCTATCTAGAGGCATAATTAATATAATAATAAAATTAATCTACCCTACTCGTAATGGCCAGATGTGCAACCGACAGCTCAGCCGCAGCTATTGCGCGGTGCATCTGAAGGCTGCGTACGGCTGTTCAGTCCAAGGACTGGGGGGTCGCCTCACACCCTCAATTACCCCAGCTAATGCTGGCACCCATTTTACAGCTGGGTGAACTGAAGCAGTGCAGAGTTAAGTGACTTGCTCAAGGACACAAATTGTTCCGAGTGGGTCGCAAGACGCAAGACAAGGTGCGAGATACATTCAATACATTCCAGTACAGGACATTTTAGACTGTTATGTAAAATAATAATCGACAGACGGACAGACAAACGCTATGACAATCTGACAGATTCTCAGGCCGCCTGAATGCACATCTCATGCGAAGCACCGCATTCCCAAACGTCAGCTAAAAACTGTGGTTTAAGCTTATACAAACGCTATTTTACGGCTTCAAAATATTATCTCAACCCTCTCAAAACACAGGCGCCTGTATCAGATAGAGTGCAGAAAAAGACGTTTAAAAGTGCATCAAGTGTCGGGGCGAATTTTCGACAGCAAACAGGTAGACATTGCGGTAAGCAAAATTTTTAATTTATGTATGAATGCTACTAACTAATTAAAATAAAACATATTTTGTAAAAAAAATTTGAGTGTTTCAGGCGCTTACAAAGAAGTATGAAAATAATCAAATGAATGCAATAATCAGCATCTTTAGTAACTATGTGTAACTATGGATGGTGAAATGGTCAAAGTCCAGCAGCAATCAAGTGGACAAATTTGAGATGCTTATTTAAAATTGACAACACTTAACAACACTGACAATGACACTGACACTGAACACTTAACACTGACAATCCTTAAACTAATTTAAGGATAAAATTCATCTTGTTAGAAATAAAAGGTTAAAAATGTGACAAACCGCAAAAAACCACTGCGGTCTTTCACTTTTCGCTTTTAAACAAATGTGCGACACAAAAATGCTAAACACAACTTCTAGCCCTTACATCTTTCGCTAACTCTCATTAGATATCCATTGCAATCCAATTAGATATCCATTGCAATCAGATTAGATATCCATTGCAATCCGATTAGATATCCATTGCAATCCAATTAGATATCCATTGCAATCCGATTAGATATCCATTGCAATCCAATTAGATATCCATTGCAATCCGATTAGATATCCATTGCAATTCAATTAGATATCCATTGCAATCCAATTAGATATCCATTGCAATCCGATTAGATATTTATTGTAACCCCATTAGATATCAACTGCAATCCCATTAGATATCCATTGCAATCCAATTAGATATCCATTGCAATCCAATTAGATATCCATTGCAATCCAATTAGATATCCATTGCAATCCAATTAGATATCCATTGCAATCCAATTAGATATCCATTGCAATCCGATTAGATATTTATTGTAACCCCATTAGATATCAACTGCAATCCCATTAGATATCCACTGCAATCCGATTAGATATTTATTGTAACCCCATTAAATATTTATTGCAACCCCATTAGATATGCACTGCAATTCCATTAGATATCCACTGCAATTCCATTAGATATCCACTGCAATTCCATTAGATATCCACTGCAACCTTATTAGATACCCATTGCAATCCCATTACATTGCCGAATATGAAAATTGCTGACAAATATATCAATGGCAAGCAGAGATTAAAACAAACAAGATTGCTGCCTAAGCTTGCTCCCCCATCACATACTCAGTTTTGCAGTTGCAGGACTGCAGCTCTGGCTGCGCCGGCAGAAGAGACGGTTGCTGCTGCTGATAAATATTAAAAGCAGCTTGACTGATTGCTGGTTGCTCTTGTTTTAGCTGCAGAAACTCATATTGCTGCTGTTGTTGCTGCTGGACTGACAAGCCACAGAAGCCAGGGGCAAAGTACTGCTGCTGCTGCTGCTGTTGTTCCTGCTGCTCCAACGCGTCCACAGCCTCGAGAATGTCTGGCAAAGAGTTCACGTCACCAGCAGAATCGAACCAACTGCCACCGAAGCCGCTGCTGTTGCTTAGCAACGACTGTTGCTGCTGCTGCTGCTGCTGCTGCTGCTGCTGACAGGTGAGCTGGTTCATCTGAGTAGTTATGGACTGCACTGGCTGGTCCTGTCCGATAGGAGCTGTCTGCAGCACAGCCTCGGTGAGCGACTCAAACAGCAGCTGCTCAGTGTCCACGTCTGAGTTAGCCAGCTGGTCCTGCGGCACCAGATCCCGCATCACCTCCGCTACGGTGAAGGGCGGCGGCGGAGGCACCAGGGAGCCGTCCTGCTCGGTGCAGTCTCCCTGATGGACTCGAGAATAGGAGTCCAACGGCGGCTGCTGGGATGGTGGAACAGGCGTGGAGCTGCTAGCGGCGGCACCGGCGGCTGCACGGCGGGCCAGAACGGCGGCTCGCTTCGACTGCAAGTCCACCGTGCGGGCGGCGTCGGCGGTGGCTGCCCGGCGTCGATAGGCGGCACCACCGTGAGCAGCGGCGGGTGCGGCAGCGGCGGCTTGTCGTTCTTTGGCGTCGTAGTTGACAGTCCAGTAGGAAGACTTGCCAGTCTGGTCGTTTTGAACTCGAACGAACTTGTTGTGCAGGGAGAGATTATGCCGCACCGAGTTCTGCGATGGGGTTGTGGCATTGAGTGTTGGAAGGATCTTTATGAGGACCTGGGAGGCTGGCCCAGCAACTGAGGATCTGGGAGGCTGGCCCAGCAACTGAAGATCTGGGAGGCTGGCCCTGCAACTGAGGATCTGGGAGGCTGGCCCTGCAACTGAGAATCTGGGAGGCTGGCCCAGCAACTGAGGATCTGGGAGGCTGGCCCTGCAACTGAAGATCTGGGAGGCTGGCCCTGCAACTGAGGATCTGGGAGGCTGGCCCTGCAACTGAGAATCTGGGAGGCTGGCCCAGCAACTGAGGATCTGGGAGGCTGGCCCTGCAACTGAGGATCTGGGAGGCTGGCCCTGCAACTGAGGATCTGGGAGGCTGGTGGCCCAGCAACTGAGGATCTGGGAGGCTTGTGGCCCAGCAACTGAGGATCTGGGAGGCTTGTGGCCCAGCAACTGAAGATCTGGGAGGCTGGTGGCCCAGCAACTGAGGATCTGGGAGGCTGGCCCTGCAACTGAGGATCTGGGAGCCTGGATGTTGATAGTAATTGAAAATAAATAAAAAAAATTTACTGAAGAAAATTTGCAACTAAATAAAGTAAAATACTATACGGTAAAAGTACACAAATATTAGCTGAGGAAAATGTTATTTTAAATTTGACCTTAATTTATCTGGAGAGGCAGCAGATCAAGAGTTTGAAATGAAATTTCACTTATAAGTCAACTCATTTCAAGATGAAATGCCTCCTAAGCTTTGCGCCTGGAGAAAATTTTAATTTGTACAGGAGGGTGAAGTTGGAAACGAGTTATTTCCCTATATTTCCTAGGTTACAGCGTCCTTCGACAGAAAATTACTGCCTAAACTTTGCATCTTGTTGATTGCAAAATTTCTTATTTAATTAAGGAATTTGTTTACGCGGTTAAAATGACAGTTGCTTATAAACATTCTCATGTGCTGAATATACATTCTCATGTGCTGAATATACATTCTCATGTGCTCAATATACATTCTCATGTGCTCAATATACATTCTCATGTGCTGAATTTTATACTGTCAACAAACCTTCCATCCAGCTGAACTGGTTGCATCGCTCCGGCTGCCAAAGTACGGAATGTTCTTTATCATCCAGTCGTAGATCTCCGACAATGTTAGGCGGCCCTAAAAGTGAAATTGACAGACAGCTAAGTTGTAAGTACATTTGAAAAATTTCACAAACTTCAAAATCGATTTTAATCAAAGAAAATGACAGGATAATGAAACAGAAATTGCGGGAAATAACCACGACAAAAACAAAGGATGCCAGGATATGAATTTAATCTAATTTAATCTGATTTATCAGCAGCAAAGATTGAATGAGACATTAAAGTACAATGGGAGAGAAAAAGAAAAAAGTCTAAAAATCTAGCAGCTCAGGCCTCTGAAGGATCAGAGGGGTGGCGGCTCAGGCCTCTGAAGGATCAGAGGGATGGCGGCTCAGGCCACTGAAGGATCAGAGGGATGGCGGCTCAGGCCTCTGAAGGATCAGAGGGATGGTGGCTCAGGCCACTGAAGGATCAGAGGGATGGCGGCTCAGGCCTCTGAAGGATCAGAGGGATGGCGGCTCAGGCCACTGAAGGATCAGAGGGATGGCGGCTCAGGCCTCTGAAGGATCAGAGGGATGGCGGCTCAGGCCTCTGAAGGATCAGAGGGGTGGCGGCTCAGGACTCTGAAGGATCAGAGGGATGGCGGCTCAGGCCACTGAAGGATCAGAGGGGTGGCGGCTCAGGCCACTGAAGGATCAGAGGGGTGGCGGCTCAGGCCACTGAAGGATCAGAGGGATGGCAGCTATGACTGAAGGATCAGAGGGGTGGCAGCTATGACTGAAGGATCAGAAAGTGTGGCAGCTATGACTGAAGGATCAGAGGGGTGGCAGCTATGACTGAAGGATCAGAAAGTGTGGCAGCTATGACTGAAGGATCAGAAAGTGTGGCAGCTATGACTGAAGGATCAGAGAGGTGGCAGCTATGACTGAAGGATCAGAAAGTGTGGCAGCTATAACTAAATGATGAGAAGACTGGAGAAGTTGAGCAGCAAAAGCTCCGACACGGAAGTACAGAAGCTAAAAAAGCACTAACCTGAGGATTAGATTCGATAGCCTGGGTGATCAGATCAGCATAGCTCTGACTGCCCCAAGCATTTCGACGCTTCTGCTGCTGCTGCTGCTGCTGCTGCTGCTGCAGTTGCGGACTGATGCTGCCCGGGCACAGTCCAGCTGGAGCGGACAGCTGACTAGCCGGACTGGTCAGTCCCGGACTAGGCGTCGAACCCGGGCCGCTGGGCACAGACAGGAGGCACTCCTGACAGGACACAGGAGCCGCCGACGAGGCATTCGCAGCTACTGGCTGCATATCAACATCCTCATCGAAGGTCTGCATTGGCGACTGACAATTGACATATAAGTCAGCACGTTTCGGACGCTTGAACGATGGATCCCAGGTGGACGCGCGACTGCGGAACTGTTGCTGCTGTTGCTGGGGCAGCGGGTCCGGCTCGAACAGCTGCTCAACATCAAAATCCATTGGCACTGGTCCAGCCCTGTTGGAGCCCATTGGACTGGCAGCACCGGTGTCAACAAAATCTTCAGGCAGATTGCACGATTGCATTGGCAGTTATATTTCACTCTTATTGATGCTTATTTGTTTTTTTTAAAGTGAAACAACTTTAGTTGACTTAGAGCACTCTATGTGCTGGTTGACAGTGATTTAAATCTTTGGTTAAAGTTACAAAAATCTTTGAATAATTATGTTTAAAGCACTGGGATTAAATTATTTTTTGTTTGAATCACTGGGTAAACCAAGCCATTGTGGCATGAATAAGAGGTTAAAAAGTTATAATTCTCCTGCTTCAATAAACTAGAGTCACTAGACTAAAATAAAAAGTCTGTAATATTGCAAAAACTATACCTTGCATAAAGCAATTTCTTTTATGACTACAAATAAAATAGAGATCATAAACAAATATCAATATTAAAAAACTTTTTTTAACTCTTTAAATGGTACAATATGAGTATAATATCTAACATGAAGCAATATTATAAGAATAACAAAACAGAATATACTGCTTTTAGTTTTTTTAGTTGTAAGTTTCTGGGTTTGAGTGCCTGTACTGAGCGCCCATCTGCGTACATTGAGTTCATTGCTATTGGTCTAAGACCCTACTAAAGCCAACCCCAAGCCTACGAGAGGCTGACACAGCCTTCCTATCCGCCAACCAAGCCCAGCAGGTATTGCTGACGAGATGCCCTGTACATTGAGCTGCAAATTTGCACATTGTGCGGAGTTTGTTGACTTTGTTATTTTGTTCTGATGGGAAACTCACCTCATCAAAGGCCAAGACCTGAAGGAACTGGTGGCAGCACTACCTACACTACTGCAAGTTAAGAAGGCTTCCAAGTGAGAAGACACATAGCCTAAACCACTGTGCTAGACAGCAGGAGAAGCACAGGTATAACACTGGTGGCAGCAATGGGATTCAAAGACCTACCAGGCCATTCTGAGACAACTGTAAGTATTTCATTAGCATTGATTGCATAAAATATGGCTAAGCCTATATTGCTAAGCTACATATATACTAGTACCTATAAATTTTACAATCTAACATTAATGCTAAGTAGCTTTTTAGTTGTAGCAGGCAATAATGTGATACAATAACATTTTTATAATAAAACTTTGTGAGTTGAGTGAACTTTTTACTAACTTTAATAAAGAAGTTATATATTAAGGCCTATAGTTAATTACATAAAGACAATACAATCGATTTTATAAAAATCTATAAGAGTCTATAAAAATCTTGTAGCTTTGGCTTTATATGGCTATGGCTTTATAAAACAAGAGTTTAGACAAGATCTCAATCTTAATCTTGATTATCAAAATCTTGGCACTTTTTTCAATCTTGATCTTGGCTTTAAGATCTTGAAAAAAGTCAAGATTTTTTGTGACTATGTGACTATAGTGATTATAATAATATCATATAATATTTGATATATATATATATATATATATAGTTACTACTAAAACTAACAAGCTCCATATTATGAGGGATATCTAGAAAGTAGTGTTAGGCCTACATTTCCTTATAATAGACATTTAGTAAATTGCATTGACATAAGTTTAGTGTCATTTGAAAGTAGCAAGTCTCTTCTTTAAAAATGACTTAAACTGTGATCAATTTAGATTTATATTTTAAAAGATGTGTCCTTAAGAAGAGATTGGTCATAGACTTATATAACCTAGACAAAAGTCTTCTATATAGACAATCTAGCTTCATGTCCTCAATAAGCCATCAAGGAAGCCAACGGGCACTCAGCTTGACATGAATCATCTTTTATAGACGCTTGTAAACTGTAGACCTCAATATGATTAGGCGCAACCTAGGGATTCACCTGGCCATTTCTATTGGCAATACACATATGTAAGTCACTATTGGACAGAATAATAAGCTAGTCACGTGACTGCTCTTAGCCAATTGAATATTAACTAGGCTTAGTTTAGCTATATTATTTTAAGAAAGCTTTTTATTATGCCACATTAATCAAAAAAACAACTCATTTGGACATTTGACTCATGCATGCAAAAATATAGACGTCATTGAGCAGAATGCTAATTTTAGCAGGTATACTTATATTTGTCATTTGAATCTGATCTTCTGTGAATCTATGACCAAGACCAATCTCCCTCTATTTAAGTGCACATATCTCTTAAAATACAAATCCAAATCAATTGTGGTTTACGTCATTTTAAAGAAGAGACTTGCCACTTTTAAATGATACCAAATTTATGTCAATGTAGCTGACCAAATGTTTGCAACAAGTAGGCCTAAAAGTAACACTACTTTCCAGACAGCCCTCATATATAATAATTGTTTTTCCTTCTATTATCATTATTGTACACATTTAACAAATAATAATATTAGGCATTAGGCCTAGCACTGACACTGATAGATACAATAGTGTAGATAGGCCTAATTAGGCCTAGGCCTATTTAATTAATGGATGCTAATTAGGCCTAATCTCGAATTTCTATTATCTCGAAAGCATAGGCCTAGTAGATCTCTAGACTCTAAGTCTCGAAAATGTGATATCGTCCGACCCCTAATCTGAGCGTTAAACGTAGACCTAACTAAACAAAACAATCATGGCTCGCATCATATGGGCATATGGCCATAGATTGTGGATGAAACTAGACTAAAGGATAAAAAGTATACAATACCTCCACTGTGGAGCATTCTTTACAGCGAAAGAAACATTTACTTGAATTAAAGCAAATCGGCTAATTACGAGTGTAGCCGATACATAATACACTTATAGCAAACAAATTTTACGTTTTTATTTAAATTTTGTTGCTGATCGCTTTTTAAAAAACTCCAGTGTACTGTTTTAGTTACGTTACCTTCGTTCATTCTTTTAAAAATGATATTATTATTTTGTTTGTATCATTTTAGGCACTTAGCTTGTGAAAAAAATTTGCTGACAGCTAAAGAAAAGGCAACTCAAAATTTGTTGTAATGTCCTTTTCAAACTACACACTCCGGAAAAATATACTTCATAAGCACGACTGTATCAATTATCATCATGCATGCAACGCAGTCTTCGCTATTGTCTTCGCTATTAAACAATAGTCTTCGTTATTGTTTAATACTAGTTAGGTTTCGTCTCATAGCTTAATGCATGTATACTCTGCATTTAATTTATGCAGTCATTTTCCAGCCTAGATACAGTTATGCATGTAGCTAGGAGCTTGCATTTCTCCAGTATATTTACCAGTATATAGATGGAGCAAACAATAATCGAAACTAAAGGGTGATTTTCTATATTCACTATCAATTAGAAAATAGCCCATGATGCACATGTTTAGGAGTCATATTCTTGGTATGTACATGTATACATGTATGAGTTCTCAATTTTCTCTGCACACGATGGTGTCCACGGTGGGAAGCATATACATGTATGATTCCACCGATCGAGACCATGCATGTTGATATCATTGAAACGCCGGTGCGCATGGAGTTCGACACCGCGGAGCATCATCGGTGTCACTCATATCACAGAAAACCTTCAAATGTGCTATTTAAGGGGCGGTCGTACACATATGTAGCTCGAGCGCCAACATCTGAGCTCCTGCTGTTGCCGCGCGTATTCGGTGTAGGCAGCGCCTACTATCATGTGCGTTGGGGTGGTTTTTTTTGCGCGTGACTCTGATAGCTCCCCATAGCACTTACAATATGCATGGTGCGACTTTATAGCCACACCCGGCCTGACTCAGCTCAATTCAGTCAATAAATATACTGATGGCTAATAAGCTATTATTCTCGCCTAGAAGCTTGGCAACTATATATCGACTACAACAACAAGCAGTCTAGCCTAGCTATAGTCTCGTTTCACTCGCTACAGTCGCATCGCAAGAAAACCGCATCCAACGCGGGCATGGCCCATCACAAATTACATCGCGCTCTAGCCCCATGAACCACTTTTTTTTATCTCAGACGACCCTCACAATGCTGGAAAGCGCCGGCGCAAATTGACAGCGCGCTTCACAGATTTTATCGAGAGGCGTCCGGAGTTGCAAATAAGAACTACATGTAGAAGTGCAAGCTGCTCTGCTACAGTGCCGGAAAGGATCTCTCGCACATCGTACGCTTCGGAGACCCTTCAGCGGGTTATGCTGGTCATCCTCAGGGACTTCGACGGTGTCTGGTGGGTCCACGACGACGCGTCATCTTCTACGCCGTGGACGCAAAGCAGCACCACGACAGATGGGACGCCTCCGCGAATCGCGGATTCATCGCCTTCGCGAATTAATTCGGCATCATGCTGAAAAAGGACAAGTGTAAGTTCGCCAAACCGGCTGTTGAATTTCTCGGGATTCACCAGTCAGCCAACAAGGGGTATCCAACCAGCTGCTGAGAAAATTGGCCCAATGCAAGACTTCGGGTAGCCCGCCATTGTTTAAGAAGTTCGGTCGCTTCTCGGCACCGCAAACTTTCTGGCAAAGTTTATCCCAAGATTATCCGAATCAGCCCCGCTGCGACATTTGACCCAGAAGGGCTAGCCATGGGAGTGGACTGCCAGCCATACTGAGGTACTCAGCACCATCGAGAAGGTCATCGCCGGAGCCGACACGCTGGCATTCTTCGACCGCTAGCGGCAGACGGAGCTTCTGGTGGACGCGTCTCCCATCGGTCTCCATCCTCACCCAGAAGCAGCCAGAGGGCAGCAGCACCAGACCCGTGGCCTACGCCAGCCGAGCTCTGTCGCCGGAGCCCAGGCCAAACATCGGTGAGGTCATCGATGCGGCATTCGTCAGCCGTATCAGCTGCAAGTTCCGTGCTAAAGGGATTCAGCCTTCAGCAGATCCAAGAGTCTTCAAGGTCTAACACGGAGATCCAGGCTGCACTCAGCGCAATCAGAACCGGCAGCTGGAACATGCTCGACCCGGTGCAACGTGCACTTAAGTCCAGCCGCAGTGAACTGTCCGAGAGCAACGGGAGACCGGTTCTATAGCTGGCCTATCTCGGTGCGGACAAAACCCTGAAGCGACTGCAGACCAAAGTCTGGTGGCCAAAGATTCGCAGCGACTGCGAAGTCTTCGTCAAGCGCTGTGTCTGTTGCCAAGCAGCGGCCATGCACGTGCACCAGATGCCTCTGAAGCCGACGGAGATACCGGATGGACCTTGGCAACTGCTCGGCATGGACTTCTACGGTTCGGTGCAAGGTCAGATGCTGCTGGTCACTACGGACCTGTATTCCAACTACCCAGAAGTCGACATCATGCAGTCAACGATGGCCGGCAACGTGACACCGCATTTGAGACGGCTCTTCGGTCCGCACGGCATCTCTGCTGAGGCCATCACGGACAACGGGCCGCACTTCAACTTTCTATCGCAGCTTTCTCAGCGGATACTGAGTTCATCATCGGTTCATCTGTCCGTTGCATCTAGAGTCCAACGGAGCCACTGAGCGTGTCAACTGCAGCATCGGGAAGGTGGTGGAAGACTGCTGTTGCTGAAGGTCGGTACTGGAGAGAGGCCCTGGACGACTGGCTTCTGGCGTTCCGCACAACGCCTCACCGAGCAACTGGGCGGACTCCGGCCGAACTCCTCATGGGCAGACCGATTAACGAAGGAATCTCAGCCAGCAGACAGCCTATGTCATCTGGAGTCGGCCAGGAAGCCGTGAAGGACTGGAACCAGTTCTAATACATACCAGTAACTGTCGTGCCGTGTAGTTGGCATAAAGAAAATCAAGGTTTATTTTAACTAGCAAGTAGCTTATTTAATAATGTTTGCTATCTGCAGATGTTTGCTATCTGAGGTGATGCTTGCTATCTGGGTGGATGCTTGCTACGAGTATTAAAGGATGTTTGCTATCTGCGGTTGCTTTCTTTTGAAGGGGGGGGGGTGCTTGCTATCTGGGGGGGATGCTTGCTGTCTTGGGAATATTTTCTATTTAGGGGGAATGTCTGTATCTTTGTGAAAGCTATATATTTTGTCGTCTGTTTGTTAATTTTAGAAAAAAAGATATTTATAGCAAATATCATTGTCCGTGACAATTTTACATGAATAAGGTGATTTTTAAAAGTGAAGAAGGAATAGGTGTTAAAGAAAATGTGATTTTTTAATTTTCTTCGAACTATTTTTGCTCCTTGCTTTTTGGATGCCCATAAGGGGGGCCGCACTAGATTGCTAGTAAAGAAACTCAAGGTTTATTTCAACTAGCAAGTAGCTTATTTAATAATGCACGAGCAGGGGCTGAGGCTGAGGAACACCAAAATAGTCACGTGATGACAATCAACTACGTACAAGTACATAGAAGCTTAGGGGTACGGCCAGTCAGAGCGAAGGGAGAGGAAAGAATGGTGTGCACGTTCGATGCACGTACATAGCATAAGTTAGTTAGTTAGTCAGTGCCTAGAGCTCAGCGCTCCGGCACCATAATAACTGATCCGCAATTGCCTGAGTGGTGTAACTGTGTGTTTCGTTCAAACAGTTAATTTTTTATCTTTCAATTCCTTGCCTACGTACGCTTACAAATCGTGTGCGTTGGGGTGGTTGTTAGAGGCTGCGACTCCTCTAGTTCTCCTCTTGCACGTACAATATCAAATATGCATGGTGTGACTTTAGCCACCAACTCTGATTAAGCTCAATTGTACCATGACCTTTGTGCCCGCAGGGCACTTATTCTTGCCTTTTAATGCCATAAACTACATTTAAGCCCGCTTGCAGGAGTCACATCTACTTTAATGCAAATTAGCGGGCAGTTAAGTATCAGATTAAACATGCCTTTTGAGGGAGTTATTTGTATAAATCACGAGGGCCTGAGGCCCGAGGGATTTATGAAAATAACTCCCGAAAAAGGCATGTGTAATCTCGTATAAACCATAGACATAAAGACTTTACGGGATATTATTGAACATTACCAAATAAAATCCCGGAGAACGCAAATATTGTCACGGAAAGTCTTTATTTCTATGGATTATTGACATTTAACGCCCGATTGTCTATTTCAAACTTACTCTTATGCAAATTAGCGGGCAGTTAATGTCATTTAAATTCCTTGCCTACGAATGCCTACAAATCATTTGCGTTGGGGTGGTTGTTAGCGGCTGTGACTCTAGTTCTCCTCTTGCACTGTCATTAATATCATTAACTGCCCGCTAATTTTGTCCCGCTTTGTCAAGGACACAAATGTCTATGGCACAATAATAGTAATACCCATGCTTTAAGGGCGTTAATGGGAAAATCAGAGGGCGCCGTTAGTCTGCCCGCAATAAATATACTGATGTATCCCCCTTTTGCCCCGGGCGAGTGTCTATGTGACGCATGTTTTCATTTATTTCCCTAGGTGAATAAATCATTTATTTCCCGCTGCCCCGCGGGCTGATAAATTCGAGACAACAACCATAGACAACGAACGGGGGATACATATCATATTCCCCACTCATTTAGCTGTCTAGGGCCAAAAGCACTCGGTGTCTCGATCATTGACCTCGGCTTCGCCTCGGTCAATAAACGAGACACCTCTTGCTTTTGCCCGCTAGACAACAAAATAAATGGGGAATATATACCATTTACTGCCCTATTTACTGCCCGCAATAAATATACTGATCGTTATTATTCTCGCCTGCAAAGCTTTCGGCAACTATCGACTACAACAAGCAGTCTAGTCTCGTTTCACTTACTACACTCGGGTGAGGCGGTGCCTTTGCTCGGCCGGATATTTGGGTCCGCGTGCAGATCTAGGCCGCCAGTAAAGTGCTGCCTCTGATCGTAGTCGACGGCGCCGACTCGGACTTGATTGGCCACGACTGCATGGTTGGCTGAGCTGCCTCTGGACTGGCGCGGCATCAAGCTGGTGCGACAGCACCCGCACCCAGAACTCCAGCCAGGCCCTCTAAAGATATTACGCCGAAGTTTTTTAGCCAGTCCTCGGTAGATACCCAGGTCCCGCTGTTTGCCTGCATCTGAAGGCGGATGCGCGCCCGAAATTTTCCAAGGTCCAGAACATCCCGCTCGCACTGAAGGAGAAAGTGAAAGCTCAGCTTGAAAAGGAGATTGAGCAGAGATGGGCTCCAGCCAGTGAGCAACTGCGACTACGCGTCGCCAATCTTCCGCATCTGCGATGACTTAATAAAGCAAATGGTGAACCTGGACGTACAGCCCGACACCTTACCCGTTGCCGAGGATCGAGGAACTTTTGGCAAAGCTGGCCGGAGGTGAGAAATTCACAAAGCTGGACCTTTCGCAAAGGTACTTACAGCTACCGCTGGACGCGGCATCACAGAAGCTGTGCACAATTACTATGTGAAAGGGCCTACTTCGCTACACCAGGCTGCCATTTAGGGTGGCTCCGGCGATTGGCATTTTCCAGCGCCAGATGGACTGTTGTTTCATGCTGAAGGAATTCCTCCCGTCACCTGTTTTCGTCGACAGGTGATTGGGGGCGCCCAGCAGGACGACGCGTTCAAGTCACTGTGCAGCTAGGCGCCGGTACTGCGACCCACAGAAGCCGCTGGTGTTGGAGTGCGACGCCTCGCCCTACGGGATCCGTGCTGCCATCAGCCACCGCGTGGCGGCGTCGATCGGCTGATCGCCTTTTGCTTCACGCTCGCAGCATGATGCTGAGACCCGCCACTCGCAGCTGGAGAAGGAGGGCCTAGCGATCGTCTACGGAGTCAAAAAGTTCCAGGAGCATCTTTACAGTCCAGACTTCGCACTGGTCTGCGACCACAAGCCGCTGCTCGGGCTGCTGCACCAGTCCAAGCCGATTCCGGCACTCGCATCGGGCAGGATTCAGCGCTGGGCGCTCCTCTTGGCCGGCTATCAGTATACCATGGTTCACCGCTGGACGCTGCGATCGAGCAACTCGCCGCGACGTGCACCGAGTGCCAAGAGACAAAAGGGCACGTACGGACGGTGCCCTACCAGCCGGCATCAAACAGCCAGGCCGAGCGTGCGATGCAAACCCTGAAAGCGGGCACTGGCGTAGCAGCAAAGCGGTACCTTGGAGGATCGCTTGGGCCGTTTTCTGCCGAGTGACGTCTCACGCGACGACCGAGAGAGCGCCCTGTGAGCTGGTTGATGGGACGGAGGCTGCACACGTTGTTAGACTGAGTCCGCCCTGACTTTGGGCGCTTCGTGTATAAAGGTTGCGGCTCAGCAGGCGCTTTAAAAGGAGCAGCACGACGCCCACGCGTGGGATCGATGACTTGGTGCTAGTAAACGATTTCGCGAACGACGGTCTCTTTGATCAGACCTGCGACGGTGATGGCGAGTTCCAGTGCCGTGTCTTACCTGCTGTTTTGAAGATGGATCAGCTGCGCAAGCGGTGGCAGACCGTTTGCAGCAAGAGTTTCTGACACGACTTCAGCGCCGGCGTCTGAGACTGCTACGGAGAGCGGGCCACCGATGACCGTCGGCCTGGACGGTGGCCCTCTGGCTGATATTGCTAATGTGACGGATGCGGCGCAGCAGATTCAACGCTCGGAGCATAAAATAGGGCGCCCAGTGACAACTGGACAAGCTATAGTTGCTGTTGCGGCGAGTGTCAGCCTGGTGGTCAACACACAGAAGACCGTCGTGCTCTGCGTGCCGGACGACATTGAGGCTGCGATTTTGTGCCGAGGCGCTGATGGACAGGAAACAGCTTCCGCGTTGTCAGCAGTTTGTCTACCTCGGCGGTCTGGTTCCCGGCGTCCGCGAGGCCTGGGCTGCCTTTCGTTCTGTAAGGGCAGTCCTGCAGTCCGAGGCCTTACCTGACCGCCAGAGGGCGGCGTTGTTTCAGGCGGTGATCGAGACCGTCCTGCTTTACAACGCCGAGACCTGGACGCTGACGGATTCGCTCGAACAGCTGGTCGATGCGGCGCACGCTGGCCTGCTGCGCGTCGCCTTCAAGATCGGCTATGAGCGAGTCACCAATGCGGCACTCTATCGCCGCACCGGCCTGTCCCGTCCCAGCGAACTGTTGCACCATCGGCGACTCCAACTAGCAGGCCATTTCATCCGAGCCGAGTCGTACTGCCCAGAGCCGGTGCAGGAGGTGCTGCTGCTAACGCTGCAGGCACCCACCGCGGGGGGCTGGTGCGCACTCGGCATTTCGTCGACTGCCTGCTGGCTGACGCCGGCGCCCCGGATTCGGCCGGCGGCGTGGCGTTCATTCGCGACCTGGCCTTGAAGTGCGCCCTGGGACGCTAAATGCATATTCTGTTGTTGTTGTTGTATACCACTAATTGATCAATTTATGAACCTTATGACGACCTTAACAACTACACTGGTAGACATTGAAAAGTATCCACCCTGAGCTAGTGAGCCACTTCTCTCCTATTGCAACTGCAAGTTACGCAATTGGCATCCCGCGATTCCGGCGCGGGGAACGGCACGATCGTATTATTCAAACTATCGCGCATGCACGCCATTATTCCTTTAGTGTGCAATTGAATAATACCGGCCGCGTCTCCGCACGCGGGATGCAAGTTGCGTAACTTGCAGTTGCGATCGCGGAGAGTATTAAACGGCTCACTAAAAGTAAGCCATTAAAACTAAGAATTAAAAGTAAGTCTAAGTCAAGCTATTCGGTAGCTCATTAAGGGGTGTTGTAACCTCACTTAGTTAAATATATTTCGGACTGTTGTTGGTCGTTTGGGGGCACGTGATATTGCGCATTTTTATGGCGTATTCACATTTTTTATGCAGAACAATACGTTATTACAAACAATTCATTGTTTGTAGGATCGTCAAAGCAGCATTACAATGCTAAGAATCAGCGGTCCCAGTGCGTGACAACGATTCTGGCGAGCGCCGGTAGACAATCGTTGTCTCGCACTGGGACCGCTGATTATTTATCCATTGCACGTCGCTCTGTAAATCAAATATATAAGCACTGAAAGTAAGTAATCGGTATGTTCTTCCACCCAAAGCTGAGTCTTTTACCCTGTAAAGGGGAATCGTAATATCTAGCTGATATTTAGCCGACGAATCTTTCGATACATATGACGTCGCTATCCGTCGATGTAATGCAAAAGTACATATTTGTCGATAGACGTCGGCGACTTCGGATTGCAGGTTAAATTCTGTAAGCAAAATTCCTGCTAGCAAGTTTTATAGTAAAAAATTCCTGCTAACTAACTTCGGCAAGCAGCCGATTTTTTGCTAGCGAATCTCTTATACCCTCGATTGTATGCACAACCTAGCAAACATGCACTAAATAGTAATACAAAAAATAAAAAGTGTTGAATGCGCAGGGAGGCAGTTCCGGACATCCAATTTGCACTCCGTGACCCCACTCAGCCTATCCCTTCCCTTTGCCCGAGCTCAATGAACCGGAAATCTAAGTGTCTGAAGTAGAATCTAAGTGAAAATCCTTCTGTATACTGCAGGAAAAAGGTTGCCGACATCTTTAAAGAGATCTCAGAGATCCATCCCGCCACTGATCAGCCGGAGCAACAAACGCTCGACTCACTTTTTATAGCGACGCTTACTCCGCACGACAATGTGGTTCACCCGGTACCAATTCCGCCAGTGCACGCAGCTGGACGGGGAAGCCATCGACAGCTAGTACAACTGACTGTGCAACGCGGCTGAGGCCTGCCAGTTCGGAGAGCTGCGCCAGTCCCTCATCTGTTACCAGATCGTCGCCTGCTGCCGCAGCGACTCCCTCCGCAAGCGGCTGCTCTAGGTGCCCAACATCAGCCTCCCCGAGGCCCTCCAGCTGGTGAGAACAAACGAAGCATCCAGCCTGCAGGCGGCCATTATGGAGCGCTCAGCAGCCGGACCAGCTGAAGAAGTGCATGCGGCACGCGACAAGCGCCCCACCAGGTGCCCGCCAGCCAGTCCGGCCGACAAATGCCTGCGGTGCGGAGAGCCCGGCCACCGCACATGCAACCGGGCCCAAGGCAAGCGCTGCAGCAACTGCGGAAAGCTGCACCACCTGGCGAAGACCTGCCTAAGCGGCCGCGCACGCATCAACATGGCAGAGCCTGAGCCAGAGGAACCAGCAGTGGCGCACCTAACGGAGGCGGTATTCTCCAGCCTCGACCCCAGCCGCAAAAGCGTCACCTTCAAAGCGGTCATCAACGGCTCGAACGTACCCGTCCTGATCGACAGCGGCGCTAGCTGCAACGTGCTCAGCCAGCAGACCCTTCGCCTAACGGGAGCACCCAAGCGGGCGCTTCAGCCTACACACACAAGGTTGCATCAAGGGTGTCTCAGTCAGCATCCAACAGAAGGAAGAAGCGGTGCCAGTCTGCCACCCTCCGTCTTGAGTCTCGGTGCATCTTCGAACCGCCGTGGAAAAGGAGCTGAAGAACCAGCTGGCAGCCGGCATCCTGGAGTGAGTGACGGGGCCCAGCACCTGGAGTTCACGTAATGGTATTCACGCAGGACCCGTTGGACATCAATATAAGTACGTCATCCCAGAAAAGCAGCCAATACCGACCTTCGAAGAAATCACCGACGAGATGGCATGGCTCCACCTATTTCTTCAAACTGGATGTTGCCAAAAGGCCTTCCACCAGCTCGAGGTCAGCGAGGAGTCACGGCAGCTGCTTACTTTCTCAACACCTCTAAGCCTGCTCCGCC
Source organism: Macrostomum lignano (assembly GCA_002269645.1). Lineage (NCBI taxonomy): Eukaryota > Metazoa > Platyhelminthes > Macrostomidae > Macrostomum > Macrostomum lignano. The sequence goes on from NIVC01002434.1 coordinate 68,166, forward strand.
TCAAGCGCCTTTGCATGGGGATTTACCTCAGCGTCCGAAATCCTACAGCGCGTCATGACATCCCTGAGCAGTTTGAGAGGCGAGTGGTGGGTCCATAACGACATCATCATCTTTGCCACCACCCACAAAAGAGCACAACGAGAGGCTGCGCAACTGCACACAATCACACAGGAGTGCACAGCGGCCCTAACTTTATTTGCCTTGACGCTGCGCCAACACAACGTGACTCTGAACCCGCGCAAATGTCGCATTGCAACCCAGCAGGTCGACTTCCTGGCCATGCGCCTCTCGCGGCGGCCGGAATCCAACCGACCGAGGAAATAAAGCTGGAGGCTGTGGCCAACTTCGGTCGTGGGGAGCCAACAACAAGCCTCCGCCTTCCAGTCCATCAAGCAGTCGATCGCACACAGTCCCCGCTGGCCTTCTTCAACAAGAACTGCGAGACCAGGCTGATCGTCGACACATGTAACACATGGCATATGCAAAATCAGCATAAACATAGTATGTCTGTACGCAAGCAAATATTGTCTCTCTCATCTAGCTATAGTTAAGTAGCTAGCTTTTTGGGTACACCTGGCACCAAATTTCAATCCCCGCGCTCTGCCTGGGTTTGAACTATAGCTATACTGGGTGTACATGCAACACACACACTAGCTGAGTTAAAGAAAAAGAAATGAACGCAAACGGAGAGAGGGAGAGAAAGATAGCTAGCTAGAGAAAAAATACTGAACAACCAAAGCCCGCACGCAGGCTGAACACATTTCTTGGAATAAAAGCTACGTTCTTTCAACGCTTGGCCAGAAAAGCACACGGAAAAACAGCCACTTATTAGACTAGAGTAGGTTAGAGTTTATCAAATTTAATTAACCAGAAGTGTACATTACTAATAATAAGGCAGCTATAGCTCTCTTAGCTGTCGCAAGTTTTTGCAGTAGAAATAGACAGCTTGGTACCTTATTTTTCATAGAATTTCGATCATTCAAACTTACAATTCCAAGAAATCAAATCGACAAGCAGCTAGAGGAGCTTCTGGTGCATTAAATTGTGTTGTCGAGTCTAAATTTCCTTATGTCTTTTGCTTCAGTTGGCCAGCTTCAGCAGCAGCAAGCACCAATGAGCCTTCTGGACGAGGACTTTGAAGTAATTAGTAGCGATCAGTCAATCAGTCCTTACGAGATGTCGCTTTTGCCACCCCAACAACATCCGCCGCCGCCACAACCCTCTGCTTCTGCTTCTACCAGTGAAGTTCAGAACCTGCGAGGATATAACGCAGGTATGCCTATAGAAATAGTTCAGTTCTGTTTTTTTAATTTTCATTAAAACAATGTGTATCTCTATATTAATATTTGGCAGATCAAAATAATTTTAACAAATTTAATATCTTATTATTTTTTTCTAATTTAATAATTAGAATCCAGCCTTCTAGGATTTAGAAATTAGAAATTCACTCACTAAAGCAAATTCAGCATCTTACTTAGTGTTTGAGTCCTATCCTTATTTAGGCCTAGGTCTAGAGATCAAAATTTAGATCTCTACTAGATCTAAATTAAATCTACTTTTTGAGATCAAATTTTAGGAATTTTTAATTAACTTTCAGATTTAGTTAGAGAATAAGGTTTATAAATCATAATTGATTATATTATAGTTTAGGGCCTACCCTATATCATTTATATATTAAGGCTAGGGTGTAGATCTGATAATTTTTAAGACATAGGCCTAAAAATTTCATTATTTTCTTTCTAGTTCTAAGCCTAAGGATCATTAGAATAATTAGGATTTGGAATCTAGGACTAGGGATCACTATTATATTAGAATCCTAGGATTTATCTTTAGTGATGTTTGTTAAATTCATAGGATTTGGGATTTTTGGATTTATAGATCTCTTATTAAAATCCTAGGATTGGGGATTTGAAAATCACTATTCAGAACCCTGGAATTGGATTTTTTGGGATCACTATTAGAATCTTAAGATTGGGAACTTGGGAATCACTATCAGAATCCTATTATTGGAATTGTATATGTCCCAGGGCTCTTATTTATTCCTTTGTCTAGCCTTACTTGCTGCCACCAAAGTTGTCGTAGGGGTGCTCCCGTACGATACAAAATCCTACCGCTGTAACCAAAGTTGTTACAAAGCTATTTCTCCTTAACAATTCTACTGGTTGTTAATTGTATTTCTACTGGTTGTTAATTGTATTTCTACTGGTAGCGCATGTACTTCTATTGATAGCGTATGTACTTCTATTGTACTTTCTGGCCTAAGCGGTCTACTAGCACTGGCTATTCTATTCCTATATTCCTCTAAAGATATTATTCTCTCAGTCCTGGCGTTCCCGGGATCAGAGGGTCACAGCTCTAAAGCGAAATCTCTGCCCTGAGGCATTTATTCCTGCTCTGAAGCGATTCTTCTGCCCTGAGGCGAATATAGCACTTTCTTACCCTGAGGCAATTCTCGCTTTTAGCGGATTTCTGACTCTCAATGTGAGGATTTCAATCTTAGCAAATAACTAAGTCTTAAAAATACTGCGAGTAACAATTTCTAGGTTTGCTTATCTGAAGCCAAGAGGCAGCAAACGAATACGAAACGAGTTGAAGCGAAGCGAAGCGAAGCGAAGCGATTTGCGTTTCGAGTTTATTATTCCTGGCCCAAACTGGGCTCCTATTTATACACTTTTTCGGCATAAATTTTAACAAAATAATAATTTTCGAAAATATTTTTGCAGATCACAACGTTTAAACAAAATATTTAGTTATTTGTGCAAATTTGAATAAAAGCTTTCTAAGAAATACCGTATTCGTGCATAAAATAGTTGTTACTTCTTAGGCACTATATCAACTTGCCTTCCCTATAGGCAATTTATGAATAATAAAAAAATTTTTTACAGTAAAAATAGAAATTTTTTGAGTGAATAAATTGCAAAGCACACACCAAAAATAAAATGAGTGTAGTTATAAAGGCAAACTAGAAAACCATGTACAGACTACTACAAGTACTATTGGAAAACAACTCATATAAAATGGTGCATAAATTTTTAAGCAAATTTCGCAGGTGCAGATGTCAATAGTCAATGCTACAGGTGCAAAGAACAATGTCAATCTTAAATGCTACAGGTGCAAAGAACAATGTCAATAATAAATGCTACAGCTGCAAAGAACAATGTCAATAATAAATGCTACAGGTGCAAAGAACGATGTCAATAAAAAACGTACTAACAGAAAAACTTGCTTAGCGTGAAACTTATCAGTCCCTTTTCAGAAATTGCAGTTATGTGGCAAATCTCGATACTCTGGCCATCCCAGTTGCGCAAAGATCCAGTGTAGCTCGATATTCACGAGCTGGCGCTGAAATGGGCGGCTGGTGTCGACATCACCTCGGAACCGGTCTGCTGCGTACTGCAGCACGATGACAGCCTCTTCTCTCGTCAGTCGGGCTCGCAGGTGTCGCAGACTCGGCCACAGATAGGCGCGCTGCGGCAGCGCCTGATCCAGGCGGAGATGGGCGATTCTGCCCAAATAGATTCGTACGCCGTGCACCACTCGTTCTAGTGGGACTCCGTGAATCGCGAGAAGGTTCAAAGCGGCTTCATGATGTTGGGGCGGCTGAGGCACGGGCTGCAGCGGCTGCAGTGGCTGTCTTGGCACAGGCTGATGAAGCGGTGATGGCTGACGCAGTGGCTGTTGCGGCGGTGGCTGCTGTCTCGCCGGTGCTGGCTGTCTTCTCGGCAGTGGTGGCTGCTGCTGCTGTGGCTGTCGCTGGGGCGGCGCGTGGCGCGGCCGCGGCGTCGACTGCCGAGGTGGCGGCGCTTCGAGTTGTAGAGCGCGCCGTCCTTCTTCAGCGCATGGCCTCTTGATCACGGACTTAACTGGGGCCTTGGCCTGAGCCTCCAGAATGGCTGCCCGTTTAGCTGGTACTGACTCCGCTGATGCTGCCGATCGCTTGCTCGTGCCTGGCACGGCTTTTGGCCTTGTCGGCTGCCTCAGCGGTGCGTCCTCCACCGCTGGTTGACCTGCCGCCGACGAGGCAGCTGGCGAAGTTTCGAGCCTAGCTGCTGATGGCGCTGGCTGTTGTTCTGGCGATGCAGACCGGGCTGCTGGCCGAACTTCTGGTTGAGCTGGCGGTTGATCTGCCGGCGCAGCTCCTGGCTGCTGCTCGGCGTTTGGCTCGGCGGCTTGTTCAGCGGCCGGTTCAGCTGGTTGCAAATCTGCCATATCGTCGTCCAGGCCTAATAGCTCTCTAATGAAATTATCTAGATGATCGTCCTCCATAAATGTTTGCTAATTACCTACAAATGAATGTTCTTAGCTAGGCGGGAGGTGATTGACGGGTCTGAGGGAGCCGCAGGGGGTTTAATTACATATCCGAAAAACTGGTCCGCATCTTCGTGTTCGCACCAGAGAGGGTTTAGCAAATTTCTAACGAGCTCGCTCATTGGCTCACACCGTTACTAAGCGTTGCTAGGATTTTCATGCGGAACGAGTTTCGAACAATACCTGCACAATTCTCTATACTCTACTGTTAGTAACGCGCATAACATTTTTACTTAATACTGTATATGCAAATTTAATATTTTTGTATTTTTATAGATTTTATGATTTTTACTTTTTTATGAGTTTTTTATAGTCTATTTACACATTTTTACATGGATTTGGCTTCATCACTTTCGGTAGTGTGAGTAACGCCTCCGGGGAACAAAGCCTATTGCGACTGTGTTCTCTCGGGGTCTCAGATTATATTGATGTCTTTGTTCGGCTCTTTCATTCTCACCTATCTCTAATGCGTCATCTTCCTCAGCTAACTCAGTTCTTTCACTGTCTGTTGACTCATCTTCTATTTCATTCTGCTCAATTTCCTCTTGCTCAACTTCTTCCTCAATTGGCTCGATCTCTCTAGCTCTCCATTGGATTCTTTCGTCCTCCGAACTGTCAGTTTCTACTATTGGCTCTAAATGATTTTTCTTACTAATTTGTTGCCTTCCCTTATTTTTCGGCTCTCTCTTTTTCTGTTGTTCTCCCTGCCTTCCCCTATTTGTAGGTTCCGCCTCTTTATTTGGTTCATTCGGAAAATCTATTTGCGAGTTAGGTACTGGAGTGAGGTTGTTTCGATGTACGAGCATCTTCTCGCCAATCCTTACTCCGTCTATTTCTCGCTGTACTCGAAATACTGTTTCGGAAAGTCTCGCAAGGACTCTGAATGCTGCTCTTTTCTTGCGGTGAAATTTATGGCTTTCTTCACTGTGTAACTGCGGATTGTTAATCAATGCGAGGCATCCAACCGGTACATGCTTCGGTGGCTTGTTCTCAGCATTGTCCTCCTCTCTACGGTCCTTTACCTTCTCTAGCTTCTTTTGCACGAGTTTCTGTGCTTCTTCGAGCCTTTCAGCATGGTTTAGCACATAGCTCGGATAATCGTGATACTGCTTTGGCTTTCGAATAATACTGTCCATCCTAAGATCTGCCTCCCTACCAAATAGCAGGTAGTGCGGCGTGAATCCGGTGGTCTGGTTCACGCTGGTGCGCACAGCTACCAGAGCTGCGGGAATTAGCAAATCCCAGTCGGAATGATCTTTCTCTACTAGACAAGTTACTATTGACTTTATTTGTTTATTGAATCTTTCGACTAGTCCGTTACTTTGTGCGTGATACGGTGTAGTGCATGTATGCTTGATGCCATACATCCTACAAAATGCTTGGAACTGACGGCTGACGAATGTCTTGCCATTGTCAGTGTGGATCCACTGGCATTGTCCGTATTCGCTAAAGATCCTTTCTTGTATGATCTTAATCACTGTATCCGATTTCTGGTTTCGCACTGGAAACGCAAACGGAAACCGAGTGGTGCTATCTACTACTGGTAGTACGTAGCGATGACCTCTTCGACTCTCTTTTGAGATCGGTCCAATCAGATCAATATGGATCCTATGAAACGGTTCGCATATTGGAAAGGACTGCACTGGCGCCTTCACCTTATTTCCTGCCTTACTCTCCAAACAAGGAATACATTCCGAAATATACTTCTCTACTGCAGTTGCTAGCCCTGGTCGCCAAAATCGATCGCGTACACGCTGAAGTGTTTTATCACGACCTAGGTGACCTGCGAGAGGACTGTCATGCAACTCTCGGAATACCTCTTTCTCTATATTCTCTGGCAACACGACCTTTCGTGTCCCGTCTTCGTCTATGGTCAATAACTCGTCTTCTAGCTTCATCTGCTTATAGAACTTTAACATCTGCTTCAACTCTCTAGTCGCATCTTCTGGCAATTTCGGCTCTCGGATACTCTGCTCCTTCCAGGCTATCAGCGTCCTCATAGAAGGGTCGTCTTGCTGAGCTGATGTCAGCTGCTCCTTCTTAAGCGGGACGAAGAGATAGTCGGTTAGGAGTTTCCGACAAGCGGTCTCACTAACGTTTTCTTCCGCATCCTCATACACTTCTTCATCATCAGCGAAAAAATCGCTGGCGTCCTCATACTCTTCTTCTTCATCTTCGAAATACTCTCTTGCATCTTCGTACTCTTCATCGTCTTCTACTTCTTCTCTAATTGGATCAGTCTGACAGCTCTGGTGCTTGCAGCTTGAGACATTGGTCTGACTTCGGTTTACCGTAATGGTAGGAGGTACTGGACCTATCTCAGCTTTAGTGCACTTTTCTGCCTTAGTCTCCTGATTATCTTCTAATCTTTCCGCGGGTCGTCGGGATAGTCCGTCTGCATTGGTGTGTTTAGCACCGCTGCGGTGTTCAATGTCATACTGAAATTCACTCAATCTCTCGATCCATCTACCGAGGATTCCCTGCGCTTCAGTCTGGCGAAGTAGCCATAGAATCGCGCGATGATCTGTTCTTGCCAGGAATCTCTTTCCGATGAGATAGAATCGGAAGTGTTTCATTCCGTCAACTAATGCTAGCAATTCTTTTCTCGTGATTGGATACCTCTTTTCCGATTCTTTCATGGCTCTGCTAAAGTACGCGATGGGTCTTTCGACTCCATCGGATTGTATCTGACCTAAGCAGGCTCCGATTCTATCATCACTCGCATCAGTGTCAAGCACCATTCGAACTCCTTCGTTGTCTGTGAACTCTGGGTAGGCTAAGACTTCGGTTGATGTCATTTTCTGCTTTAGTAGCGCAAAGGCCTCATCATGGCTCTTAGTCCACTTCTCTTTAAAATTCTGAATTCCCTTCTTAGTTAGCTGGAAGAGCGGGTGCGCTGCTTCCGCGTAATTCTTCACGAACCTACAGTAATAGTTACATAGACCTAGGAAGCTCCTTAATTCTTTAACGTCCTTAGGCGTCGGCCATGACTGAATTGCTTCTATCTTAGCTGGATCTGTCTTAATTCCTTCTCTACCAACTATGTGTCCTAGATATTTAAGCTCTTTCTGAAATAGGTTACATTTCTTCGGTCTTAATTTTAATCCGGCTGTTACTAGTCTCTGGAACACTTCTCGTAGGTGATCCAGGTGATCCTCAAATTTCGTTGAGTAAGTTACTATGTCGTCAATGTACGACATGGCGAATTTATGTTGAATCCCCATCAATACTAGGTTCATTAGTCTCTGGAATGTTCCAGGTGCATTAGATAGTCCCTGCGCCATGACCTGATACTCGAACTGTCCCCTAGTTAAAGTCGAAAATGCTGTCATGAATTTATCCTCTTCCTTAATTGGTACCTGCCAATAACCTGAATTTAAGTCTAAACTACTGAAATATTGACTTCCCGTTAGATGAGAAAAAGTTTCCTGAATATTCGGCAACGGATACGGATAATAGTTAACTCGAGAGTTCAAGACTCTGAAATCACTGACAATCCTAATTGTTCCATCTTTCTTAGGCACTATTACTAATGGCGTCGAATAAGTGCTATAGCACGGCCTTATTAAATTTTTAGCGAGCATATCGTCTAACTGTTCGTCTACTTGCTTCTGCAGATGTGGTGGTATTCTGCGAGTAGGTATTCTGACTGGCGTCGTATCCTTTAGCGAGATTTCGTGGGTCACTAGATGAGTGAGGCCCATCTCCTGGCTTGTCTGCGAGAATGCTTCCCTATTCTCTTTCAGCAGCTCGACTACCTTTTCTTTCTGCTCTGATGATAGCTCATCTGAGATGTTAATCTCCTGAATCCATTCATCAGTATCAGCAGTTTCAGCGCATTTCGCGGATTTAACTTGTCCGGTGTCATTCTTGGTAACGAAGTACGTTAGTTCTTCGGCTTTTAATGGCTTGGCAATGCCTACCATTGCTGATTTCCTAATTACTACGTCGTTGTTCTGCCTATTAATCACTTCTACCACACCAGTTCCATCACTCATCGTTAATAAAGTTGGAACCATATCCAGTGTGTCATCTTTTACTGAGATATGTCCTTTAGTGGTCTCAATCATCATTGGCGTGCCGAAGTTCATTTCTGCTCGTTTAGCTAGTTTGACTGGTATTCTTAAAGCACTATTAGCTGGCACAACTACCTTGTCGTGACAGTAGACTCGGCACACTCGTACCGGCAATTTAGTAAACTGCATCGGAATGCAAACTCCGGTTTTTTAAATCATCATCCCTTTGTCAAAGCTCATACTCTCGCAAAAGTTCATAAAGAAATTCATTCCTAGGATATCATCACACTCATGGTTGCACAGCAGGAAGTCGGTCACAATTTCTACTTCTCCGAACATTATCTTTATTGTCACTTCTCCTTCGATTCGCACAATTGATCCATCGAATGTGGTCACTCTTTGATCAGATGACCTGATCTCTTGTTCTCTACATACTCTTCTCCAAGTAATTTTACTTAGGAAGTTACGACCGGCTCCTGTGTCTAACAGAAAGCGAATATTCTGCTTGCGGATCTTTCCGTCAATGACTGCTTCTCGGCCTTTCTTCTCTGTGCCGGCATCTAAACTTGTCTCTTCTTCTGCACTTTCATTCAGCTTGACTTACTCTTCTGGCTTCGGAGTACTTTTCTTGGGTAAGCAATCAGGTGCACGCGTAGTATTTACATTTGGTACTGTATGTGCGTTCGCATGTTTTTTGTTGGGTTTTCTAAACTTATTATAATTTTCGCATGATTTGTGCTTGTACTGCTTATTAACTTTGTATGCATTATTTACAAATTCAGAGGCCTGAATTTTGCTCTGGATTTCGCTAGAGGGACGTGGCCTCGTTATTCGGCCCTCGCTTCTCAGTTTCCCTGATTATTCGGGCGGTTCTGCATCTTCGGAGCGTTCTGCTTGGCACTCCTGCACTGCTTTGCAATGTGGCCGATCTTCCCGCAGTTGTAGCAAGTCTGCGGCTGTTGTCTCGGCTGACCCTGGTTCGGGTGCTGCTGCCGGGCGAACATTTGCTGTCGCGCCTGCGCTCCATTGCCATACTGTGGCGGAACGGGCTGCGGCTGCTGCGGCTGGTATCTCTGTGGATACTGCCTGGCTGCCTGAGCGTACGAATAATTCTGCGAAAACTGCTGTTGATTATTCTGCATCTTCTCCTCTCTTAGCTCCTGCAAAGCTCTCTTCTGCTGTTCAATCTCGAACTTCTGCTTCCTAATGATCTCTTTCAGTCTTTCTTGTTCTTCCTCGCTCTTAGCTACTCTCATGCCTGAATTCCTGCGTGACATGTTCCAGGCTGCTTCCATTCTCCTCAGCATTCTTCTGGCTTCCTGCAGATTAGCTGGCTGAGCGAAGATCAGTTTCTCGCGGGTTTCCGGTGGAACTCTCACACCCTTGATGAACTGTTCCACGATCTCCTCTTCCCGCTGTTCCACAGTCATGTTTGGGAAGGCTCGCGAAGCTAGCTCAATTAGACAATCGGTGTACGATTCTACTAACTCATTTCTGCCTTGCATTCGGCCTCTAAATTCTTCCCTAAACTCTGCTGAACTGCCAATTCTGCCAAAGCGTTCTACAAGTCTTTCTTTAAATTCTTCGTACTCCAGATCATCTGGGAGGTTCAGACGCTGCACTGCTGCGAATGCAGTAGCCAGGTCGAGGTTCGCGAGAAGCTCTTGCTTCCGGTGATCTTCTTCGATACCCTCAGCTTCACAGCGCTGGTCGAAGGCAGTCAGCCAGATCCTGATATCTTGACCTGGCGTGAATTTCTGGATTTTCACATGCCTTTGTGGTCCTAACTCTAACCTGTTTCTTAGCTCTTCAGCTAGCATCGCAATCGCATCATTTGCGTTGGCCATCTCTGATCTTGTCAGGTTCTGCTATTTCTCTAGTCTTCTAAGGTTTTTGCCGTTTCTCTGATCTAAATCTCGCCGTTTATCTGATCTAAATCTCGCCGTTTCTCTGATCCTTTACGCTGCCACCAAAAGCTGTCCCAGGGCTCTTATTTATTCCTTTGTCTAGCCTTACTTGCTGCCACCAAAGTTATCGTAGGGGTGCTCCCGTACGATACAAAATCCTACCGCTGTAACCAAAGTTGTTACAAAGCTATTTCTCCTTAACAATTCTACTGGTTGTTAATTGTATTTCTACTGGTTGTTAATTGTATTTCTACTGGTAGCGCATGTACTTCTATTGATAGCGTATGTACTTCTATTGTACTTTCTGGCCTGAGCGGTCTACTAGCACTGGCTATTCTATTCCTATATTCCTCTAAAGATATTATTCTCTCAGTCCTGGCGTTCCCGGGATCAGAGGGTCACAGCTCTAAAGCGAAATCTCTGCCCTGAGGCGTTTATTCCTGCTCTGAAGCGATTCTTCTGCCCTGAGGCGAATATAGCACTTTCCTACCCTGAGGCAATTCTCGCTTTTAGCAGATTTCTGACTCTCAATGTGAGGATTTCAATCTTAGCAAATAACTAAGTCTTAAAAATACTGCGAGTAACAATTTCTAGGTTTGCTTATCTGAAGCCAAGAGGCAGCAAACGAATACGAAACGAGTTGAAGCGAAGCGAAGCGATTCGCGTTTCGAGTTTATTATTCCTGGCCCAAACTGGGCTCCTATTTATACACTTTTTCGGCGTAAATTTTAACAAAATAATAATTTTCGAAAATATTTTTGCAGATCACAACGTTTAAACAAAATATTTAGTTTTTCGTGCAAATTTGAATAAAAGCTTTCTAAGAAATACCGTATTCGTGCATAAAATAGTTGTTACTTCTTAGGCACTATATCATATAAATCACTATTAGAATCCCAAGATTAGGAATTTAGGGATTACTATTAGAATCCCAAGGTTAAGGATTTCTAATTTGGGGATCACTATCAGAATCTTAGGGTTGGGAATTTGGTAATCATTATTAGAATCATAAGGTTAAGGATTTCTGATTTGGGGATCACTATCAAAATCCCAAAGTTAAAGATTTCCAATTTGGGGATCACTATCAGAATCCTAGTATTGGAGATTTGTTGATTACTATTATAGAATCCTAGGTTTGGGGATTTGGATCACTATCAGAATCCTAAGGTTAAAGATTTCTAATTTGGGGATCACTATCAGAATCCTAGGATTAGGGATTTGGGGATCACTATCAGAACCCCACGATTGGGAATTTGGAAATCACTATCAGAATCCCAGGATTGGGGATTTAGGGATCACAATAACAATCCCAGGATTTAGGATTTGAGGATCACAATTGAAATCCCAAGATTGGGGAAAACAATCTGTTTGAGAAGTACAGTTTAGATTCCCAGGGTTTGAGATATAAAGCTGCGATTTAAAAATGGGTCAACCTATATTTGATAATCTAATCCACTTTCAGATATCCTAGTTGCCAATCCTTCAGCCAATGAGCTGGCTCTGCAGCAGCTGGTTGAAACAATAAAACAACGCTTCGACAGTCTGCATGGGGGATTGGCCAATAACAATCAGGTATTGGAGGGCTTGACTGCCAAGTTGCAGTGCCAGCAATTATCAGCAAATAGCTCTGCTACTAGAGGCAGTCCTTCTGGTCAGGATGCTACAGATGGTCAGGTGAATATCATGTTTATTGGTAGTAATAAATGTTATGCAGTACATGCATATGTTGTTTCATGATCTTTAAGTCACGATTTAGTAATCCTTCATGCGCAACACCCGGCCAAGCTGGCAAAATGCCCACCCGAAATTTGGACGTAGTAGTAATTAGGTGACGAGGTATTTAGCCTTTACTATACAGTCATATTTACTCTTGCCGTTTACCCAAAACGTTAATTTTGCTTACGCAGGTAAGTCGCATTTTTGGTCAAAAAGTAAGTGTCACGTCCGGTTTAAATCAGAGGGTTAGGGTTCCGCATGTATGGTGACAATCATGGTAAAATAATGTTCAAACCACGGTTTATAGTAATGTACTGATGTCTGATCATGTTTTAACCATGTCTCCACTGTAAAAATGAACAGTGCAAACCCAAGTAGCTTCTCAAACGCATTAAACAGGACTCTCAGGAACTGCGCTCCGAGCTAGCAAAGCTGTGCAATCGCCAAGAAGAGTGGCAGCAGACCATTGACGACTACGCCAAGCTGAAGAGCCAGTACGGCCTGCTGATCAACACTAGAGAGAGGTTGGAAGAGGAGCGGGACGAACTGCTCCGGCGGATACAGCAACAGCAACAGGACAAAAATAAACAGACTGAGTCAGAGGCTGCTGCAGCTTTCCAAACCGATGATCAGATGAGGAAGAGAGTCTGCGAGCTGGAGTCTTTGCTGCAAGAGAAGATTGATGAGTGAGCCGCAATCTCTTGTCTCCCCTCTCCTGTCTCCCCTCTCTTGTCTCCCCTCTCCTGTCTCCCCTCTCCTGCCCCCTCTCTTGTCTACCCTCTCCTGTCTCCCCCTCTCCTGTCTACCCTCTCCTGTCTCCCCCTGTCCTGTCTCCCCCTCCTATTTCCCCCCTCCTGTCTTCCCTCTCCTGTCTCCCCCTCCTATCTCCCCTCTACACTCTCCCCTTTACACTCTCCTCTCCGGTCGCCCCCTCTTTAGTCTCCTCATATCCATTTCTCGTGTCTCCGGTCTGCTTACACTTACCTTAGCATGAGCAGTGAGCAGGCGAACACTTGTTCACGAAAGCTCAAATTGTTTTGCTCCGCAGAATCGCCAGCCTGTCAGACGCAAATTGTACTTTTAGAAACGAACTACAAACGCTGGAAATGACAAACCAGTGAGCATTCAAAAGTTTTTGGAAAGTAAAATTCACGTACATATACTTTACCTGTTTAGTTATAAACAGTTTTAAACTAATAAGTATTTTTTAATAAACAGGGAATCAAGCGAGGTTGTGGCTCAACTTACGCAGGAGGTGAAGACACTGCGCGGCGAGTTGGACTTTGAACGGGCTAAACTGTTGTAAGTGAATAAAAGTTGATATCGTGATAATTATAATTATAATAATACTATAGGGAAGAATTGCCCCAATCTACTAGAAAAAATCGCCCTAATCTACTGGGAAGAACCGCCCTAATCTACTGGGAAGAATCGCCCTAAACTACTGGGAAGAAGAAGAATCGCCCTTAATCTACTGGGAAGAAGTAGAATCGCCCGTAATCTACTGGGAAAAATCGCCCCTAATCTACTGGGAAGAAGAAGAATCGCCCGTAATCTACTGGGAAAAATCGCCCCTAATCTACTGGCAAGAAGAAGAATCGCCCTTAATCTACTGGGAAGAATCGCCCCTAATCTACAGGGAAGAATCGCCCCTAATCTACTGGGAAGAATCGCCCCTAATCTTCATAGGTACACCTGCCTCCTAAACCAAAACACCTATCCTTCAGCGAACAAGAGCTAAACTTCAAAGACTCTCTAACCGACCTGCGTGAGAACAGCGGCGTTCAACAATTGGAGCAGCTCCGAGTTGAACTGCAAAATCGAAAGCGTCGTGAGCAGGAGCAGCAGAGGCTGTACGGTGAAAGCGACCAAGCTGTTAATGACATTCTCAGACAGGCCGAGGAAGCCAATGCCGAGGTTGACAGGCTGAAAAAGCAGCAAGTTGTCATGGAGACCAGCCTAGCTGATAATGCCCGCCGTATGGAAGAGATTGTTAGTAAAGAACTACACGAAAGAGAGCGAGCAAACGAACTTGATGAAAGAATAAAACGCCTGATTAATGAGCATTTGACTGAGAGGCACCAGCTGCAAGAGAGAATTGGGTCAGTTTTTTGCTTTTAAAAGACATTAGTTACAAATTCAATCAACGTATACTCAACAACAATAAATAGTCGCCACCTTTGAGAGTGCGCAGTAAATTCTAGCTCAGTATTGACTTTTGAGTGACGCAACTTGCGCCACGCGACGCAGAGCTGGGCTGGGTGAGGAGGGATTGGGAAGAGCGGAGGGCAAAGACTGGATGGATTGAAGCTTCCGCCCGGTTTTCAAATTGTTTTTTTCCAGCATTTTTAAAATCAAAATGGTTGACCAGGTGATAGACGCTGGTCGAAAGACACTGCCCACTGGGGCAAAGGGCGGCGACTTTTCAATGTTGCTGAGTATATTGAGCGATTTCCAACCTAGGGGGCGTACGATTGTAGCTATTCTGCCCGTTGAAAACGTTACCGTGACAAGAATCGCTAGGGTGATCGCCAGCAGCCCAGTAGTGACGCTAGCGACTCTTCTCACTCTTTAACGACTCAAGCGACTGTAATGCAACGATCACGGCGACTGTCGAGTCAAGCGCGCATCACGTGGGTTGTAGAATCGTAAAAAAGTCGTCCAAGAGTCGTGTTTAAGCGCCTCACTTTCTACTAACTCAAGTAGACTAAATAGAGTTGTTATAAATGCGAGACACGATTTTAATTCATAAAATGACGCTGATGCGCTTTAGACTCAACTCAGTGACTACTCAGTGCTCGTAGAAGCGCCCCAGAGTCACTTGCATCGCCCCAGCGTCGTTTCTGAGTTGCAGATGATAAAACGTCTCAAATTGACTTTTAGGCGACTGTTTGACGACTTTTTGGCAACTTGTACCGTGACATCTCGTCGTTTTAGAGTCGTCTAGAGTCACGATAGGAAAGGGAATCTGGGAAGCCTCTTAGGCCTAGGTACTGTTCTCATTGGGTTGTTACCTAGGCCAAGAAGCGTCCCAAAGTTGTTTTAGAGTTGTTGCAGATGACATGGATAAAATAGGAAAGAAGTGACTTTAAACGACTTTGAAACGACGAGACGTCACGGTCACGTTACAAGTCGTCAAATAGTCGCTTGAGAGTCACTTTAAAGCGTTTTGTTTCCTGCGGCTCTGAAACGACTCTGGGGCCGTAAAGTCGTAGTTGAGGCGTTCTAAAGTCACTGTGTCACAACGATTCTTGGACGAATCTTACGATTCTACAACTACGTGACGCGCTCGTGACGCAACTGTCGCCTCTCCGTCGCATTAGAGACATATGAGTCGTTAAAAAGTCACAAGATTTGCACCAGAGTCGCTAGTGTCACTAGAGTTGTTTGAAATGACTTTAGCGGCTATTTGGGTCCTAACAGAGGCTATTTGGTTGCTGTCACCACACTTATTTGGGCTATTTATGTGATTTATCACATAACAACCAGCAGTCCTCCATTCTCAATCTGCAGCCAATTAAAGACGGCCCATCGTGAGGAGCTGAAATCTCAGCTGGAGCAGCAATCCAAAGAGTCTGACCGCACAGTGAACGACATCATAGCTGCTGCCGAGTGCGACAAGCAGGCCATGCAGAAGGAGATCGGCGATCTGAAAGCGCGCCTAGCCAACGCCGAAGAGCTGCTCAGGCGTCGAACCGATGAGCTCAACGCCTCAACGGATGCTGTATCAAATATGCAGCGATACTCGGAGAGTCTACAGGCTGAAAGGCACGCCTTGAAACGACAACTGGCGGACTGTCAGAGCAAGTGCTCGGAAGCCGCTGATCAGGCGGTGCACTTTAGAAATCTGAGCGAGAGTAGGGCAAATAGGGTCAGGTGAGTTTTTTTATTTATGACAATCAGGTGTCTGTGGGTCAGTGGGTCTGCGTCTGTGGGTCTGGGCATAGATAGGTAGATAGATAGTTAGATAGATAGATAGATAGATAGATAGATAGATAGAGACAAACCATTTTTAGTATATTTATTAGATAATTTGCACACACGTATTCTACAAAACGCATTACAGAGAGCTGGAGAGTCAACTATCGAGTCTGCAGGTCGAGCACACCCAGTTGAGGACAAACTACAGCCAATTGGAGCACAGACTCACTGACAGCTTGGGTCAGGAGCAGACTTGGAAGCGTAAAGCTGATGAGGCGCAGGACACAATGGGCGAATACGCTCGGTCTATGGACAACTGTCGGCGAGCTTTCGAGCAGGAAGTTCGAGAAAAGGAGACTCTGAAGATGGAGCGCGATCAGCTGAAGAGGGAGCGGGATCAGCTGTTTGACCAGGTCAACCGGGTTCGATGCGCCTTTGAGCAGCAAAATGAGACCATGTAATTGCTTTGATTTTACTAAACATTTCTTAAAACTACTTCTATCTAAAAGTCGGTAGAATTTATAAAAAAGTGTTATACACCTGATTCAGTTTTTTGCACCTGATTCACACTCTTTGATTGAACTCTACTCTATTTTCTTAGAACACTACAACTTGTACATGTACATACACGTTTTTTCGGCCGGTAATTGGGTCTGTCCCCTGTTTTCAGTTCTAAGAAATTCTCACGTCGATTCCACGCTTTTACTTTAATTCTGTCATCATTTTTAAAATACATACTGCATTCACTCTTTTCTTTGCTGTCAAATCTTTTTGTTTCTAGCGAAACATTCAATGCGCTCGTCCGTAAATGAAATTCCTTTTGTTTGTTCTTGAATGATAAACATGTAAAGCAAGTCGAAACTTAAATTAAAGCTTAAAAAGGTGCTCTGAACGGTAAATTTTTAATAGAAATCGCGAGTATTATAAACTTTAACATTCGTACTGATCTCTTTTTCTGTTTCAACCGTCTTTGCTAACGTAATTTTTACATGTACGTGTACCCTAGTGAAAATTTTGATACGCGTATACCCGGTACATGTGAAGAAGTTATTTAACTTAAATAATCCACATAGCGTTGTTAAAGTCCTGGGAAAGGAATAAAAATATTTTTTTCATTTATTTGTTGTTACATTTGCCTTCTCTAAAACTACATGTACAGCTCTACAACCCGACATTTTCAAGACGTTTCATACAGAGACCCGTACTACAGTATAGACACGAATTGAATAAACTCACGATGTATTCGTGCTGCGCTGGGTCTGAGAGTCACTTTTGGAGAATACTTTTGTTTGACTGGCCTTAGGCAAAAAATTTCCATCGGAATATTTAATATCTATTTTAGGAAGAAAATCTATTGTTTCCATAATCAAAATTTTGTTTTCATTGAGATCATGGATTTGGTTTGCACGTCTTCAAATTTACTCTCTATTTTAACAAATTGAACATTTGAAACCGAGCAAACTGTAGATTATTATGTAAAAACGAAATACGATTAGCTCTTTTTAATACTAATTACATGTATTTAGCTTTTTATGTAGATTAATACTTTAATTTATTTAGAAGGCAAATTTCTTTTCCAGAAACAACAGAAGTCAGCCCGCCCGCAAGTCTTGGTAGTGGTCAGGTGCAGGCGGGTAGCCAGGATTCACGTCAGGGGGGCGGGGGAGGGACAGACACATCAATCCATCTCCGATGTTACCGATGGAAGCAGAATACAAAGGCAGTAAAAAATTCCCCTTTCAAGGGGGACAATGGTCATGGACATGTCCGAGTAGGCCCTACCTGCGTGGCTGACTCGGTGAAAAGTCAGATTTTTTCTTCGCTGTTTTCTAATTGCATAGGCCTACAGGCTACATTTTTTGCTTGCAGCAAAGAATTTTCAAATTGAAATAGAAAGTGTGGGTTTAGGCCCTATCTTTTATAACTGTCTGTGGGACAAGGCCAGCCTACAAGGATGGACTCAGATCAGAATCTCGCCAGGCTACTCACTATTGCCTATGTAATTAGGGGGGGGGGGCTAACTGATATTTGTCAGAATGCCAAATAGATAGGCCTATCATATAATATATAAAAATATTAGGCTATAGTTAGGCTAGGGGTTGTCAGGTTGATGGTCATTTTGTTTGCTCTGCTACTAGTGCCAGTTTGTCTGCTCTGCTAGCTACTCTTTTTGTCTGCAAAAAATACTTAATAATACAGTAATTTTCTCTGTCACTAATTATTAAATACAATGACAATTTTATGATATTAGAATGAAATAATAGGCCTATGCCGCCTAGATAACAAAGTCATTTTATAATAATAGTGATCTAATGACAATATTGTTATTAGATGTATTACTGAATCTACATTTTGTCAAAACAACAATATGTCATATACTATTCAAATTATTGGGAATTAGTATTCAAATTAACGAAAATAGCAATTAATTAGGATTATATTGTATATGGGATAAAACAAGTTACAAATTATTAAATAAGATTAAATTAATAGCAATACATAGATTTAAGGGAAAGGGTCCAATTTGCTATATTGCCCATCTGCTAGCTACTATGCAATGCAATTAAAACACTAAGCAAATGATTGCTATGCACACAGTTAAAACACTAGGCCTAGGTAGATGGTTGCTATGCACACAATTAGAACACTAGGTAGATGGTTGCTATGCACACAATTAAAACACTAGGTAGATGGTTGCTATGCACACAATTAAAACACTAGGTAGATTGTTGCTATGCCCACAATTAAAACACTAGGTAGATGGTTGCTATGCACACAATTAAAACACTAGGTAGATGGTTGCTATGCCCACAATTAAAACACTAGGTAGATGGTTGTTATGTACAAAATTAAAACACTAGGTAGATTGTTGCTATGCATACAATTAAAACACTAAGCAGATGGTTGCTATGCACACAATTAGAACACTAGGTAGATGGTTGCTATGCACACAATTAAAACACTAGGTAGATGGTTGCTATGCACACAATTAAAACACTAGGTAGATGGTTGCTATGCCCACAATTAAAACACTAGGTAGATGGTTGTTATGTACAAAATTAAAACACTAGGTAGATTGTTGCTATGCACACAATTAAAACACTAGATAGATGGTTGCTATGCACACAATTAAAACACTAGGTAGATGGTTGCTATGCATACAATTAAAACACTAGGTAGATGGTTGTTATGTACAAAATTAAAACACTAGGTAGATTGTTGCTATGCACACAATTAAAACACTAGATAGATGGTTGCTATGCACACAATTAAAACACTAGGTAGATGGTTGCTATGCACACAATTAAAACACTAGATAGATGGTTGCTATGCACACAATTAAAACACTAGGTAGATGGTTGCTATGCACACAATTAAAACACTAGGTAGATGGTTGCTATGCACACAATTAAAACACTAGGTAGATGGTTGCTATGCCCACAATTAAAACACTAGGTAGATGGTTGTTATGTACAAAATTAAAACACTAGGTAGATTGTTGCTATGCACACAATTAAAACACTAGATAGATGGTTGCTATGCACACAATTAAAACACTAGGTAGATGGTTGCTATGCATACAATTAAAACACTAGGTAGATGGTTGTTATGTACAAAATTAAAACACTAGGTAGATTGTTGCTATGCACACAATTAAAACACTAGATAGATGGTTGCTATGCACACAATTAAAACACTAGGTAGATGGTTGCTATGCACACAATTAAAACACTAGATAGATGGTTGCTATGCACACAATTAAAACACTAGGTAGATGGTTGCTATGCACACAATTAAAACACTAGGTAGATGGTTGCTATGCACACAATTAAAACACTAGGTAGATGGTTGCTATGCACACAATTAAAACACTAGGTAGATGGTTGCTATGCACACAATTAAAACACTAGGTAGATGGTTGCTATGCACACAATTAAAACACTAGGTAGATGGTTGCTATGCACACAATTAAAACACTAGGTAGATGGTTGCTATGCACACAATTAAAACACTAGGTAGATGGTTGCTATGCACACAATTAAAACACTAGGTAGATGGTTGCTATGCACACAATTAAAACACTAGGTAGATGGTTGCTATGTACACAATTAAAACACTAGGTAGATAGTTGCTATGCACACAATTATAGGTAGATGGTTGCTATGCACACAATTAAAACACTAGGTAGATGGTTGCTATGCACACAATTAAAACACTAGGTAGATGGTTGCTATGCACACAATTAAAACACTAGGTAGATGGTTGCTATGCACACAATTAAAACACTAGGTAGATGGTTGCTATGCACACAATTAAAACACTAGGTAGATGGTTGCTATGCACACAATTAAAACACTAGGTAGATGGTTGCTATGCACACAATTAAAACACTAGGTAGATGGTTGCTATGCACACAATTAAAACACTAGGTAGATGGTTGCTATGCACACAATTAAAACACTAGGCAGATGGCTGCTATGCACACAATTAAAACACTAGGTAGATGGTTGCTATGCACACAATTAAAACACTAGGTAGATGGTTGCTATGCACACAATTAAAACACTAGGTAGATGGTTGCTATGCACACAATTAAAACACTAGGTAGATGGTTGCTATGCACACAATTAAAACACTAGGCAGATGGCTGCTATGCACACAATTAAAACACTAGGTAGATGGTTGCTATGTACACAATTAAAACACTAGGTAGATGGTTGCTATGCACACAATTAAAACACTAGGTAGATGGTTGCTATGCACACAATTAAAACACTAGGTAGGTAGATGGTTGCTATGCACACAATTAAAACACTAGGCAGATGGCTGCTATGCATACAAGTTCTGTTTTTATATGCATCCCAAAATTTAATATGCCAATTATATATATTGATTGAGACTTGAGAGCCTGAGGCTTAGAACTTGGTCCCACCTACTGTCTTAGCA
Organism: Macrostomum lignano; assembly: GCA_002269645.1. Lineage (NCBI taxonomy): Eukaryota > Metazoa > Platyhelminthes > Macrostomidae > Macrostomum > Macrostomum lignano. The sequence goes on from NIVC01002434.1 coordinate 88,981, forward strand.
AGTTTATATGCCAAGCTATATACCAAGGGATATGTTATGCTAGGCCCCATTTATATTCCAACAATATATGCTAGATCCTTTCATATATAAGAATTTTCTAGATTAGATGTATCTATCTTTAATCTACTATCTTCAATCTAGTATGTGCCAAACACAATTGCATATATTTAGCCTATTATTGTATATAACAATTGCAGATATAGTAGGTTTTAGCCTTTGTACCTGGGTAGTCCCTAAAGATTAAGAAATAAATCTAGCACTTAGTATCTCCATTGTTGTGGCTAAAATTAATGAAATAATTTTCATTATTTTGAAATAAATTATAGCTTCTAATCTCTCAACATGTTTATACACAATAATATGTATTTTCTATATAAAAAATGAAAAAAATTGAACTTGATAGGGTGGGGGTGCATGCCCTGTGCCTGTGCGCCTCCTTCCTAAATCTGCCATTGGTCTTAGCATTCCCCCCATTTGCCTAAATATATAATATACATCTCCTAGCAATACCCCCTGTCAACCTTGACATCTTAGCAATTCCTCCTATAGGCTTTGACATCTTAGCAATTCCTCTATAAGTTTTTATATCTTAACAATTCTCAAATAAATCTTATATGTTCAACAGGATACTTCTTTTATATAAAGATGATTCATTTTTTATATGACTCTTCTAGTTTCAAATTAGCCTTAGTATAAATGGCTTAGAATAAAAAATAACAAAAAATTAGTTCCATATAAATGACCTGATATAACAAGAGATTTAGTATATAGCATTTATATTTACTATTGGCATGTGTTTTATATATAAAAGTATTATGTGCAAAGAATATTGACTATTTTACCAGTATACTTAAATTAGGTTAAAAAGTTTTTTAAATTAAATGAATTGTTGATTTCATAATGTAAAGAAGTTTTAATGCAATTTTGGCATTATAGCCATGCCATTATAGTTTATTACAGTTTGTTACTAATTGGTTTAAAATGGTCAGGATTTAATATAGCAAAACTTCAATAAGGCTCTATGCATCTTACATATATTGACAATAAGGTATATTTTTGTTTTTGATGTCAATATTTAAAAATAAAAAATTTAAACTGTCAAATATAAGAAAAGCCAATGTACTTAGTTATGATTGTTTGTTTGTTTAATCAATAAAATTAACTAGACATTTGTGTTGTAGATATATACATCTATTATCTTATCTATATGAAAATTATATAAATGAGAGTGTCTTGCTATGCCAAGTAACATAGTAGAGTATGAGTCAGATTAGAATTGCATATGTGGTCCTAAACTGAGCCTTTAATACCTTGTACATTGGACAATTTGTCTCCTGTATTAAATAGGTATTATCTGGTCAAAATATGTTATTATATAAAATGTCTTTTATAGATAAAGTGACTTTAGGAGCTTAAAGTGTAAGGTAAAATATCCTATACCTTTTCATTTTATTTTAACTTAGCCTAAGTTTTAATTGTTAAAGTGTTTTGTTTAACTATGATTTAAAAATTACATATAAGCTACTAATATAGACAGTCAATTCCATTAAAGTTGCAAATGTTTATTTTTAATTACTTAAAGCTTTTTTTGAAATGTATGATTAAATTTTGTTTAATCTATTGGAAACAAAAAACAACAAATTTCAGAGTATCTATTCTAGACTAATTATGGCTTGTCGAAGGTTCACAGTAAGTTTTTTTTGCTATTTTATAAAATATATCAATTTGCTTTAAAACATAATATTGAGGCACTTTTGGAAGCAAAATGCACTTTTTGGTGCTGAACCCCCATAATTGAAGCTATGTATTTCTTGCTTGATTTATCTGCACATCTACCAATTTTGGCCTCCCAAAACAGGTGTGCGTTGAAGGCAACATTGGCTGCGGCAAGAGCTCATTTATTCGTCATTTCGCCAACAAACTGCCGGGATATCTAAATGTACTGGAAGAGCCCGTTGCCCAGTGGACTAGCTTAAACAATAACAATTTGCTAGGCATGATGTACTCCGATCCCAAGCGCTGGTGTACCGCCTTCCAGGCCTACGTTATGCTGACTATGAGCGATGGCCATTCCAGTTCTAGGGGGGCATCAGCTCCTCCCGTCACTCTGTTGGAACGGTCGCTTCACTCAGCTTGCCGGGTGTTTGTGGAGAACCTGCATAAGCAGTGAGTGCTAATAGTAGGGGGCCCTAGCCCAGTGGTATAACGCGGCGCTTTGATTCTGTGCATGGCCTAACGATAAATAAAGTTAGGGTTGCTGTACACTCCTGTGTGAGTGTGTGCCTGCGCGTATGACTGCGTACGTATCCGCGCGCTTGTGTGCCTGCTCAGGGGAGTCAGCAGAATGGGCAGTAATGCCTCTCGCCGGTTGTGTGACAATGTCGCTTAAAGTTCGCTGGGGTGCACACAGCCTCCTGCCTCTGACTAAAAATGAAAACGAAAAAATCCCCAAGGTCTGACTTATTTTCTAGAAGATTACTGCCGCTTTTGGATCTTCTACTATTAGTAATATTTCAGTTTATCTTTTAATTTTTGTCCACCAAACAGATCTTTAATGGACAGCATGGACTATCACATTTTGATGGAATGGTACAACTTGTGGGTCAGCGATCAAACCTACGATATTGACGTAATCAGTGAGTTTAAGTATAAATCATTAGTATGCTATTTAGTTTTTTAATATATTTGTATTTATTTTTCATACTGTTCTTTCTCTGTAGTCTATCTTCGCGCTAAACCGTCCGTGTGCTTGGAGCGAGTGAAAAAGCGCAACCGGTCTGAGGAGTGCGATTTGAGCCTTGTAAGTTACAGTCCGAACCCACCACCCAGTGTACATGGCTCCCTTCTTATCAGTTCCCTCAGCACCCACCACCCCAGTGAACATGGCTCCCTTCTTATCAGTTCCCTCAGCACCCACCACCCCAGTGAACATGGCTCCCTTCTTATCAGTTCCCTCAGCACCCACCACCCCAGTGTACATGGCTCCTTTCTTATCAGTTCCCTCAGCACCCACCACCCCAGTGTACATGGCTCCCTTCTTATCAGTTCCCTCAGCACCCACCACCCCAGCGTATGTGAATCCCCGGCGCATAACTAAAGTTCATTTGAACCAAACCACAGGAGCTGCTGGAGCAGCTGCACCAGCTGCACGAAGACTGGCTAATTAATCACAAATTCGGCTGTCCATCTACTCGGGTAGTTGTGCTGGATGCGGAGCAAGATTTCGACAGTCTAATGGCTGTCTATGACAGGGAAGTGCTGCCGATTCTGCGCGACTTCGCTGGAGAACCGGCTGTTAACGGGTCCGCCGAATCCGGCGAGACTGACAAGGAAAACAAGCCAAACAGTTTGGTTGCTAGGCTCGGAGTTTCTCCTTGACGATTTGGTTGATTCATTGTCAGTCAGTTAACCAAGACGGAATGCCAATCTAATTTATTGTTTTGTTATATTACTTAGTAGCGGATATAGCAAATTGTAAGCATTTTTAACGTAAGCGTAAATTTTCAGTAGTATTTAAGGAACAATTTGAGCATTTTTGTACGCATTCTAATCACTTTATTATTTTTATTATATGGTTTTTTGCTACTTCTGGTGCTTTGATACTAAGTTTTATGCTTATAAATGGCCATTTTATTATACTGCGTATTTAATTATTAACTAATTTAAGTAATAATATAAAACTAATTTTTGTACTTTTTATAGTACAGCATGATCTATTATTTAATAGTAAATTCTATCTACTTGACTTGGTTTCATTTTTTTTTCAAATTTAGCAAACAAGGTGGTTCAGTCTGCGATGTTGAGAATGGAGTTGGAAAAATCGGGTTTTTTGTTTCTAGCGCGCTTCCCAGCTTCGGTTTGGCGTGTTAGTCCACGTTTTATTAGGGTTTTGTGAACGGATATGAGCTCTGGAGCTTGTCGCGCGCTATTCACACGAATGAGGGCAGACCCCGGATGGCACAGTCCATGAGAAAGTCAGGGCCGCTCCGTGTACGTGCTCATGGGTCAGCCGAATGGGCGGGACTGCTTGCCTTCTGCTGTCGAGTTTTGATATCTATATCTTTTAATCCATAGGCATCGCTAAAATCAGATAAATTATTGTAGAATAAGTTCTTGAACTTGTTCTCTCCACCAACCAGTCATCGGATGTCCAGAAGCTTCACCTAGATGCAGAGAAGGCCAATTAAATCCTCTCCGGTGTGTTTAACAGGACTAGCCATAGACTATCGCAGCCACTTCAACACTCGCCGCTGTGCAAAGCCGCTCCTCTCCGGTGTGTTAACAGGATTGGCCGTTCCTCTCCGGTGTGTTTAACTTTTAACAGGACTAGCCATAGACTATCGCAGCCACTTTAACACTCGCCACTATGCGAATCCGTGCCTCTCCGGTGTGTTTAACAGGACTGACCATAGACTATCGCAGCCACTTCAACACTCGCCGCTGTGCAAATCCGCTCCTCTCCGGTGTGTTTAACTTTTAACAGGACTGGCCGAAGACTATCGCAGCCACTTTAACACTCGCCACTATGCAGAGCCGTTCCTCTCCGGTGTGTTTAACAGGACTGGCCATAGACTATTGCAGCCGCTTTAACACTTGCCGCTATGCAATGCCGTTTTTCTGGTGTGTTTAACAGGACTGGCCATAGACTATTGCAGCCACTTTAACACTCGCCACTCTGCAGAGCCGTGCCTGCATGCCGATGAGAATGGAGCGCTTTGTCTATATAAGATACAATGACGGATGTAAATTTTATTTTACATTGCAAAAGAACTGGATTTGCCGGCTACTTTTGCAAGAAATTGACGGATTGGGTGTACAGTAATGTGAACAAAGGTATTAAGCCTACTCCAGACTAGCTAGTCCGGACTTGGGTAGTTTAGTCTATAGTCTATGGTCTAGCTACCTTTGTTCTGTCTATAGTAGACCAGTCTAACTTTGTGTTTCTGCATACCAAATCAAAGTCCAGACTAGCTTTTCAAGACCGGACTACCCTAGACAGAGCTTTCTGCACACGGCCCTATGAGTAACGTAGATATAATGTACATATACAGTATGTAGCCAGCTGCGATAATCGTACTCGACTCGATCGTACTTGTACTTTTTGGGGGCTGCAAAAATATCAGCAGCGGCTAAATTAGACTAACATGTACATATACGGGATTGTCATAGGCAAGTCAATTCTGCTGGACCATCCGGCAGCTGAAAGTACAGTGTATATGCTATAAAATTAGTGTGAAAAATCACACCGAAAAAATAATCAGGATCCTGATGACACATGATCCTTTTGCCTGTGTAAGTCCTAGCGTGATTCACGTACCATCACTGCAGCTACTGACTGACTTTGCCCTAACTAAGTTAGTTTTGCGCTAACACAACAGAGGCGCGGCTTCCTCCAGATCCCATCGTCAGGCTGCTGGTTAATTTTGCAGCCACATGCAGTTTGGATCATGGAGTTCGAATGCTAAACAGGCTATAGTCAATCTGGAGACAAATAACCAACTGCAGCCTGACGAGAAAAACCTGCCATCGTAGATTCAGTTGTAGAAATTTGAAGCTTATTCGAAACAAGTGTGTTTTGGATGTTTTCACTCTTGCTTGGTCAGAACTTCCACGACTTTAACGATTTTTATTACAACTTAGATTTATGAGGTTTGTGAACGTGTTGGACTAAAAGCTACATATGTATTTGATAGCTAGTAGGAATCTTCTATCCAGACGTTCTCTTTATCTCCATGCCACTGCAGTCCCATCTCTGCACTGACTGCAATCAACGCTGCATGCCCATCCCCTGGGGGCAGAGGGGTTCCCGTGAGGACAAGAATTTGGGCCTGTTAATATATCTGAGTATGCTGTACACCTGTTCTTTCTAAATGTTTCTTTTGGTAGCAAATCAATTTGCTCGCATGAATGATTGAATGCTACTCTATATATTATCTATTTACAGGTATACAGGCATAATACCCATTATACATAATCCGGTTCACTAATTGCAGTGCCACTCGACTGTACTTTTAATTTGATAATTTTCCAGTTGCAACTTGTATGCATTTATTTTACACCTTTGAAGGCACACCTGTCAGACACTCTGATAGGCACACCTGTCAGACACTCTGATAGGCACACCTGTCAGACACTCTGATAGGCACACCTGTCAGACACTCTGATAGGCACACCTGTCAGACACTCTGATAGGCACACCTGTCAGACACTCTGATAGGCACACCTGTCAGACACTCTGATAGGCACACCTGTCAGACACTCTGATAGGCACACCTGTCAGACACTCTGATAGGCACACCTGTCAGACACATCGATAGGCACACCTGTCAGATACACTGATAGGGACACCTGTCAGACACACTGATAGGCACACCTGTCAGACACATCGATAGGCACACCTGTCAAACACACTGATAGGCACACCTGTCAGACACATCGATAGGCACACCTGTCAGACACTCTGATAGGCACACCTGTCAGACACACTGATAGGCACATCTGTCAGACACACTGATAGGCACACCTGTCAGACACATCGATAGGCACACCTGTCAGACACTCTGATAGGCACACCTGTCAGACACACAGATAGGCACACCTGTCAGACACTCTGATAGGCACACCTGTCAGACACTCTGATAGGCACACCTGTCAGACACTCTGATAGGCACACCTGTCAGACACTCTGATAGGCACACCTGTCAGACACTCTGATAGGCACATCTGTCAGACACTCTGATAGGCACACCTGTCAGACACACAGATAGGCACACCTGTCAGACACACAGATAGGCACACCTGTCAGACACGCTGATAGGCTGCACAGAGCGCTCAACAAAAAAGAATTGCTATGGTTTTCCAGGCCTTGCGTGCGCGTTGAACCGTGTTTGACTTGAGCACTGCTCATTTTGGACAATAAGATGGCGAGGAGGCTTTTGCAGCGGAGACGAGATCGGTGATGCGAATTTCAGCATGACTGCTTTCTCGTCTTCTGTTCCGGGTCAAATGTTTTTTGTCTTCTGCTATCGTTACACGCGTATGGTTACACGAGTGTGGCCAAGGCGTTTTATTCGTGTTGATCTGTAGCGAAATTAGGCACTCCAGTGACTCTCACGAAGAATTTTGAATTTTTCAAACTCTTCATTGAGATTTTAAGAATAAAAGAATCTCTGGTGAGATTTTGAGGCTATCTGGAATCTCTAGTGAGATTTTGAGACTATCTGGAATCTCTGGTGATAATTTGAGACGATATGGAAACTCTGGTGAGATTTCGACACTATCTGGAATCTCCTGTAAGATTTCGAGACTATCTGGAATCTCTGGTAAGATTTGGAGTCTATCTGATCAATCTTTGATAAGCTTTAGAGACTAGGAATCTCTGTTGAGAACTTGAGACTATATTTAATCTATGGGGAGATTTCGAAACTAACGGGAATCTCTGGTGAGATCTTGAGACTAACGGGAATCTCTAGTGAGATTTAGAGACTAACTGGAACCTCTGGTGAGAATTTGAGACATAGGGAATCTCTCATGAGATTTTGAGACTATCTGGAGTCTCTCGTGAGATTTGGAGACTATATGATCAATCTTTGATGAGCTAAGAGACTAGGAATCTCTGGTGAGAATTGGAGACATCTTTAATCTATGGGGAGATTTTGAGGCTAACGGGAATCTCTGGTGAGATTTCGAGGCTAACGGGAATCTCTGGTGAGATTTCGAGGCTAACGTGAATCTCTAGCGAGATTTTAGGACTCGCTTGTATTTTGGAACATTCTCGTGACTTCTTAGTTTTTTTTCAAAGCTATTTGTGAGAATCTCTGCTTGCAAAGCTATGAAGATTTACGAGTCTCTCTGCTGTCGCTGAATTTTACTGGGCACTTGAAATAGCTCGTAATTTGGGACGTTTAACTGACAAGCAAATGACCTTGATGCCAGCATTAGTTATGCCGTTTTTCGCTGGCAAGGCTGGCTGTTGTACACGGAATTAGTTAATATGCGCAATGAAAGGCTGCAGCAATTATTGTGTTTCTTCGGAAAAGAGAATATCTAATCGATATTGAACAAATATTTCTTTTAAAGGTGGACTGCCGTGTTTTCAGTGCTAATAGTTTTCTTTCCTGCGCTGTATTTCAAATAGACATCAGCATAAATTGTGACTCACGAGTTTGTGAATATATAGCTATATCTGATCAGAATTAGCACCTGTTCATTGACACTTCAGACACCTGTTCATAGACACTGCTACCTGTTTATAGACACTGCTACCTGTTTATAGACACTGCTACCTGTTTATAGACACTGCTACCTGTTTATAGACACTGCTACCTGTTTATAGACACTGCTACCTGTTTATAGACACTGCTACCTGTTTATAGACACTGCTACCTGTTTATAGACACTGCTACCTGTTTATAGACACTGCTACCTGTTTATAGACACTGCTACCTGTTTATAGACACTGCTACCTGTTTATAGACACTGCTACCTGTTTATAGACACTGCTACCTGTTTATAGACACTGCTACCTGTTTATAGACACTGCTACCTGTTTATAGACACTGCTACCTGTTTATAGACACTACTATATGATTAATCTTTGATGAGCTTAAGAGACTAGGAATCTCTGGTGAGAATTGGAGACTATCTGTGGAATCTCTGGTAAGAATTTGAGACATCCTTAATTCTATGGGGAGATTTTGAGACTAACGGGAATATCTAGTGAGATCTTGCGACTAACGGGAATCTCTAATGAGATTTTGAGACTAACGGGAATATCTAGTGAGATCTTGCAACTAACGGGAATCTCTACTGAGATTTCAAGACTAACGGGAATCTCTGGTGAGATTTCAAGACTAGTGGGAATCTCCTGTTCATAGACACTGCTACCTGTTTATAGACACTGCTGACACCTGTTCATAGACACTGCTGATACCTGTTCATAGACACTGCTGGCACCTGTTCATAGACACTGCTGGCACCTGTTCATAGACACTGCTGACACCTGTTCATAGACACTGCTGGCACCTGTTCATAGACACTGCTGGCACCTGTTCATAAACATTGCTACTTGCTTACATGTAGCGAAGCCTGTTTACAGGTTGTGAAGCCTGTTTACAGGTAGTGAAGCCTGTTTACAGGTATTAAAGCCTGTTTACAGATAGTGAAGCCTGTTTACAAGTATTAAAGCCTGTTTACAGATAGTGAAGCCTGTTTGCAGGTATTAAAGCCTGTTTACAGGTAGTGAAGCCTGTTTACAGGTAGTGATCGAAGCCTGTTTACAGGTAGTGAAGCCTGTTTACAGGTATTGAAGCCTGTTTACAGGTAGTGAAGCCTGTTTACAGGTAGTGAAGCCTGTTTACAGGTAGTGATCGAAGCCTGTTTACAGGTAGTGAAGCCTGTTTACAGGTATTGAAGCCTGTTTACAGGTAGTGAAGTCTGTTTACAGGTATTGAAGCCTGTTTACAGGTATTGAAACCTGTTTACAGGTAGTCAAGCCTGTTTACAGGTATTAAAGCCTGTTTACAGGTAGTGAAGCCTGTTTACAGGTTTTGAAATATGTTACTGTTCTATATTATCAGATACGGAGTTGTTATTTATTGTGATATACGAACGTATTCTTCTTCACAGTTTTTTGTTTCTTTCAGATAAAATATGTACTTTTTATTTTAAGTACATCCACAATTAAATCACGTGTTCGCATTGATGAGTACGAGAACGCGTGTATTTCTTAGAACAAATTGATTAGAGGAATTAAAAAAAGAAAGGTATGCTAATTAGCGCCCAGTTGGATCACATGCCTTTGTCGAAAAGAAACTGCAGTAGTGTCTTCTGGTACATTCGTACTGCGTCATCTAAAAGAAGCATCTCTGCAAATCTCTCATCGTTAAAAATCTCTTTTGAGATAGAAATCAAGCTAATTGAATAAAATTGTGTGGAGCCTCTGCGTTTACAAAACTACTGATTATAATTTCAATGAAACTGGACTTTAAATCTGCAGATGTACAGTGGGTTGCTAAGCAATACTGTTTACAGAAGTTCTAGTCCGATTTCTAAACTCCAAGTCCAAGCTTTCTCTTACTGTCACGTGACCTCAGCTTAATCAGCGATTTTCATATTCGACTGAAACCTCGGCCGGATCTCCGCGTATCGGCGTCGAAATCGTTGTCAAGGTGATCAGAGTTCCACCTGGCTCTGCCCAGCAGACTTCGAGCCTCTGTCCTGGCTTCCAGCGGCGCGTCGAACTCCTTCGAAGCGTGCGCCGGGGTTTCCTGAAGCTCCATGTTGGACGTTTCAACTGCGCCAGCCTGCTGGTGCGCGCGCTGTCCGCGGCTGACGACGGCCTCGTAGCAGTGCAGCAGAAGATCGATGAGCTCAACAATGGAAACCATCGTCAGGCCGATGAAGATAGACAGCAGGCCGCCAATTTGACTGAGAAACGAAGTCAAGGATAGAACCTCCTTCTCTTCGACTTTGTGCAGATCGAAATTCGGCCGGATCAGCTGCACGGACAGCAGGTTCCGTTCGAGGTGATCGACGCCGCGCAGCAGCTGGAAGGCTCCGGCGGGGTCGCCGGCGGACTGCAGCCTGATGGCCTCTCGGTAGTCGGCCAGCTCAAGACGGTCGCGCAGTCGCTTGTAGACTCGGCTCTGCAGCATCTGCAGCTGGAAGGACTTCGCTGGCCAGTCGGATGTCGATCGCTCAGTCTGGTAGCTGAAGAACGAGCAGGGCAGAGTGCAGGATGGCACGACGTCCTTGGCGTACTTTGAAATCACCTTCTTCTTGCACTTGATGTAGTGATAAACTCGTTCCAAAGCGGCTACGCATCTTGCATGGAAATCGGGGCTCCAGTTGCAGCTGGTTTCGTTCATGAACTCTCGCAGGCCGGTGCAGTACGTGAAATTGGACGTCAGTACAAGGGGATACTCGATGGCTTGACAGCCGCAGGTCTCTAGGATGTCGCGCTGGATTGTGACCTGCCTGCAGCTGTCCTCGCTGTAGCCGTACTCTGCGCCGAACAGACTGAGCAGCTTGGGAGTTTCTGGCGAGCAGCGACCGTAGGGCGGCTGCTTTTGAACGTTCAGAACGTTTTTCAGCTTCACTTCGGTTAGAGAGCCGGACTTCAGGTGGATGGCCTCGTGGTTCATGTCCGGGTAGGTGTCGCCGGCGTGGATGGTGAATACTGCGCCCGATAGTTGCGTGCTGATGTCCATGGTGTAGCAGTCCACGCAGTTGAGATTCTCCAAGCTCCAAGCGTTGTCCAGGTAAATGGCCATCTCAACCATACTAGTACTGTTGCGCAGGTGCTCGCTTAGGTCCAAGGTGTAACAGTTCAGGTAGTTGCCGTGCACGAACGCTCTGAACGTCCCGGCCGAGGCGGAGTCGTCGATCGAGTCGCCGTAGTCGCGGCTGCAATAGTGCTGGTTGCGGGCGCTGCCGTTGCGCACAACGGCTCGACAGTCCAGAATGAAGTCGCGAAGCGAATGCCCCAGATCGGCCGCGCCAGCCGGCAGGCTCTCCAGGTAGGCGGCGAAGCCAAGCGAGCCGGAGAAGTTGTAGTACACGTGGCGAGTAGACAGGTTGTAGAAGTACATGTGCCTAGTGGCCAGCTCCACGGCGGTGGCGAATGCTCGCGGATATTTCCAACCCTGGCCGCGCAGACGCCGCTTGCCCTGCGAGGACAGGGGCCGCGCGTTGCACACGGTGACGGACGGGAAGGGCGAATTGGCATCCTTGAGCACGCGAGGCGGGTGCATGACGTCGTACTCGATGAACTGCCGGATCAGCAGGCTCAGACAGAGCAGGCAGCTTGCGAACAGCAAGCCGACAAAGAAGGTCCAGAGCAGGCGAATGCGCCGACTATCCGACTTGACGATGCGCGGAATTCCTCGGATTGTGGTGTTCTCGCAGAACCGAATAAACTGACGGTGCAGCTCTTGGCTGAGTGGTCGCCGAACGGCTGCGACGACCTCAGGGCCGTCGCTATTGCTGCCGCAGAGCTGCATGCCTGTGAGGCTTTGTTGGTGCTTTGCTTTGTCGAGCCACTGGAGGTACGAGAAGACGCGCTAAGCTTCTGCTGCGGCTGCTGTCTCAAAAAAGCCGAGTGAGTTTGGCAAGTGAATTGCTGATTAGTCAGGTACTGACAGCCAATAAGAGCGGCTAAAAAAATGCATACAGTAGCCAAAGAAAAAGGACGAAATGATTGACAGAAAGTTGGGAGCCGGGGGGGAGGAGAGAAGCGAAAGGTGTTGCTTGGATGGGAGTGGAAGAGAAGCCTTCAAACAGTTTGTGAAATTTGAGTTGCAGCAGCTTCTGCGGGGGAGTTCACCGCGTCGCTGATAATACAAGGTACTTAGCCAAAGGTGTGTAGCAGGCCCATCACCTGTCCCCATACACACATTTCTATCCCTACACTCCCTGTAGCATATAGTTCCTTACCTGTTACACCTCGGCGCGTAGCCTCCAGTGTGAGGATATTGGGATATGCAATAGCCATCTTCCTTCACGTACCGCGCCATGCATCTCACCACCTCCTAATTTTCCCCTTTCTATACTCCAGAGATCCAGTTTTCCAGAGATTCCTTCCGCTATTTACAGGTGCTGGATCTGCTGAAATTTGCGATAGACTATACCGTTTGGAAACCGATATGCTAGGAAACTTCCTATAGTTTACTTGTCAAGTATTTGGCTCGATTTTTCTTGAAAATAAGATGGAGGGTCGAATTTCCGATGCGTCGAGGCAAAATCTGTAACGCACAGTTTCTCCTTGAGGGTTCATGAGATGAGAAATTTTGTTTGAGAATCTGCACTTTTGCCTGTTCTGCGCGGAAATCAATGAGCCACCTGAAGACTTTGTATCAAATTAACTATAAAACTATATTATTAGTCTGTTCAGGAGTATCCATTGGTACGTACGAGTCAGCATCTCTCACTGAGTGTCCATCAAAGCCTCACTGAGTGTCCATCCAAGTCTCACTTAGAGTCCATCCAAGTCTCTCCGAGTGTCCATCCAAGTCTCTCCGAGTGTCCATCCAAGTCTCTCCGAGTGTCCATCCAAGTCTCTCTGAGTGTCCTACCAAGTCTCACTGAGTGTCCATCAAAGCCTCACTGAGTGTCCATCCAAGTCTCTCTGAGTGTCCTACCAAGTCTCACTGAGTGTCCATCAAAGCCTCACTGAGTGTCCATCAAAGTCTCACTGAGTGTCCACCCAAATCTCACTGAGTGTCCATCCAAGTCTCACTGAGTGTCCATCCGAGTCTCACTGAGTGTCCATCCGAGTCTCACTGAGTGTCCATCCAAGTCTGACTGAGTGTCTATTCTGGACGTAAACCTGTTAAATAAAAAAATCAACAGTCAAATATTCAGCACGCACACAGACTCAACTACTGCAAGTAGAAATTTGAGCTCCCGCAGAGACAAATGGATGTAAATATTATAATTTCAACACTGATCCCATAATGAAGCATCCTCGCTGATTGGATCAGCAGTACACCCAGTATCCTTCCAATCAATGATCGTGTGGGCAAGTCAATGACCGTCTTTTCCATCTATATGATTTGAGCTGGTAGCAACGCGAGAGGCCCAAGGTAACTTAGCACAGAAACCCGTAAAAGCATATATGACACTAACCTGACCACCGTCTAATCTGAAAACAGCTTTATGGTGAGTACCTGCCGTACTTGATTTGGAGCATAATAATTACTTGTCGTTTTTCTACTTTTACCAGTATAACTGCATTAATTGAGTTCGTACAGCATGGCCTCCTAACTCATTGGCTACAATGGATTGCTAATCTATAGCCATATCTGCTGGGTGAAGGAACAGAATGGATTGCTAATCTATAGCCATATCTGCTGGGTGAAGGAACAGAATGGATTGCTAATCTATAGCCATATCTGCTGGGTGAAGGAACAGAATGGATTGCTAATCTATAGCCATATCTGCTGGGTGAAGGAACAGAATGGATTGCTAATCTATAGCCATTTCTGCTGGGTGAAGGAACAGAATGGATTGCTAATCTATAGCCATTTCTGCTGGGTGAAGGAACAGAATGGATTGCTAATCTATAGCCATATCTGCTGGGTGAAGGAACAGAATGGATTGCTAATCTATAGCCATATCTGCTGGGTGAAGGAACAGAATGGATTGCTAATCTATAGCCGTATCTACTGGGTGAAGGAACAGAATGGATTGCTAATCTATAGCCATATCTGCTGGGTGAAGGAACAGAATAGATTGCTAATCTATAGCCCATATCTGCTGGATGAAGGAACAGAATGGATTGCTAATCTATAGCCATATCTGCTGGGTGAAGGAACAGAATGGATTGCTAATCTATAGCCATATCTGCTGGGTGAAGGAACAGAATGGATTGCTAATCTATAGCCATATCTGCTGGGTGAAGGAACAGAATGGATTGCTAATCTATAGCCATATCTGCTGGGTGAAGGAACAGAATGGATTGCTAATCTATAGCCATATCTGCTGGATGAAGGAACAGAATGGATTGCTAATCTATAGCCATATCTGCTGGGTGAAGGAACAGAATGGATTGCTAATCTATAGCCATATCTGCTGGATGAAGGAACAGAATGGATTGCTAATCTATAGCCATATCTGCTGGGTGAAGGAACAGAATGGATTGCTAATCTATAGCCATATCTGCTGGGTGAAGGAACAGAATGGATTGCTAATCTATAGCCATATCTGCTGGGTGAAGGAACAGAATGGATTGCTAATCTATAGCCATATCTGCTGGGTGAAGGAACAGAATGGATTGCTAATCTATAGCCATATCTGCTGGGTGAAGGAACAGAATGGATTGCTAATCTATAGCCATATCTGCTGGATGAAGGAACAGAATGGATTGCTAATCTATAGCCATATCTGCTGGGTGAAGGAACAGAATGGATTGCTAATCTATAGCCATATCTCCTGGGTTAAGGAACAGAATGGATTGCTAATCTATAGCCATATCTGCTGGGTGAAGGAACAGAATGGATTGCTAATCTATAGCCATATCTGCTGGGTGAAGGAACAGAATGATTTGCTAATCTATAGCCATATCTGCTGGGTGAAGGAACAGAATGGATTGCTAATCTATAATCATATCTCGTAAATCCAGTAACCTGAACTTAGTCGCATTCCTTAGCTTATTAGATTTTTAGAATTTTTATTAGCTAACAGTTTTTAGCTGTAGTTTGAACTTCAGCAGTACAGAGACGGAAGTCAGCTAAGCTTAATATATGTTTTCTACAGTGCAGCAAGTCCCATATTCTGGCAGCCAGGCAGCCTCAGGAAGAATTCGTGTTGGCATTTGTCAAGCGAGTCGATTTGTCAAAGCAGGCAGTGCATTGTAATGAATTATTGAGCTGTGAGGCTGCTGGTGGGTTGTTGAAGCCGCAGCCGTCATTTTATGACGAATTCTCAGCCGTATCAGCAGACTGCAGCCCTTTATCGTTATCCTTGCAGGATGTGCACTTTTAAAGTTTTATATACCTAACTGTATTTATACCAGACTCACACGGGCGCACTTAAGATCTGTGACTTCAGGTCAGCAAGGTGAATCTGGAACAGAAAAATTATCTATCTATCTATCTATCTATCTATCTATCTATCTATCTATCTATCTATCTATCTATCTGTCTATCTATCTATCTATCTGTCTATCTATCTGTCTATCTATCTATCTATCTATCTATCTATCTATCTATCTATCTATCTATCTATCTATCTATCTGTCTATCTATCTATCTATCTATCTGTCTATCTATCTGTCTATCTATCTATCTATCTATCTATCTATCTATCTATCTATCTATCTATCTATCTATCTATCTATCTATCTATCTATCTATCTGTCTATCTATCTGTCTATCTATCTATCTATCTATCTATCTATCTATCTATCTATCTATCTATCTATCTATCTATCTATCTATCTATCTATCTATCTATCTATCTATCTATCTATCTATCTATCTATCTATCTATCTATCTATCTATCTATCTATCTATCTATCT
>NIVC01002434.1:107500-174079 GCA_002269645.1 Macrostomum lignano
GCGCCACTGTGTATCTGAATCGGCGCCACCGTGTATCAGAATCGGCGCCTCCGTGTGTCAGAATAGGAGCCACCGTTTGTCAGAATCGGCGCCACTTTGTATCAGGATCGGCAGCACCGTTTGTCAGAATCGGCGCCTAATAGTTTCTACATGTACTTTATTGTTGATATGTAGTTGTCAGGGTGACATGGCCTTCACACTTTATTCTCGTCTTGTGCTCTCCTTTTCGGTTTAGTACAGTTGGAAGTGGAAATTTTAATTTTTAAGTGCCTTTTATTCATTGGACAAAAAGTTTATCAAGTCCTTTAAAATTTGGTATGGCTCTACTGCAGCTTTGGTAATTGAAAATGTCAAGAGACTTTTCTATTGTTTGTAAAACATCCAATCCTATAGATATTATTTATTCATACTTAAATCAGCTTGCAGCTAATCAAGTTGCAAATTGTCATTAAAAGTTACCAAAAGTCCAATTAAAGTGCATCATAGTCTGTGCAAGTAGCAGACTCATTCGTTTGTGTGCTTTTGTGCTATGCCCAGCTCTGAGAAGCGCTCTGATTGGCGGCTAATTTGCACTTGAACTGGCTATTTTTGGCAGATAAACTGAATTTAATACACTTTAGATGAGGCTATGTTGAACTTGAGTTGGATATTGTGCTATACCTTGACAGGAAAACCTATATATTCGCTTTAATTGGGCAAGATAAGAAAGTCACAAGGCGAAGATGTACAGCACCCCTTGTGCGCGTGCGTGCTCAGGGGTCAGTGGAATGGGGGTGGGGCTAGCTAGCTAACTGCAGATAATTGCCTTCTCGATTGGCCCAAATGTACATTCTCTCTTATTGATAAGCAGGCTGGTCGCAGCTATAAAGCCGGTAGAACCAGATAATGTTAAGAAACGTTTTTCCTCCGACGCGTCTACTATGGAGTCGCATCGACCAGAACTGAAAACGGTGGCCCATTCGGCACCAGTCAAACTTCTGTTGCTATGCAATGAGGCCATGCGGAAGCGATGCCAGTGTCTGGCCGGGCTGCTCCAGTCCGCTGCCTGCCACGATCGTCGGCTCCTAACTGTCCAATTGAAATGCGTCACCTTTGCGGAGACTGACAATGGCGATGGAGCATTCTCGATGTCGGCGAAGACGTACTTGCAGCTGGAGAGCACCGATGTTGTGCTCTGCATGCTCCGGGTCGGCCGGGTGCAGGTGGCGGCGTGGCGCCAGCTCGTTGACATGCTGGCGGCGCGACAGGCTCGCTTTCGCGCCGTCAAGAACGACAGAAATCAACATCCGGTGATGCTCCTCCAGTGCTGCGGCGCCGCCTACGCTGTGGACGAAGTTTCCGAGAAAACGGCTCCGGACACGGACCCGAGCTCGGTGGATTGGCGGCTTCGAAGTTGGCTGGCCGGTCACGCCAACTGCCAGCCAGACGATCTCGCCAGCGTCAGCGTCGACAACAGCAGCGCCGGGAAGGCACTGCGTCACCGACTGTTTGGCAGGCGCTATCGAATTCAGGTCGAGTTCGCTGACTACGCCTGCGCCGCTTCGTCGATGCCTCGGCGGCATTCGCTCTATCGACTCACCAGCGGTCGAGCAGCTGCCGACGGAGGCTGCAGCCCCCAGGCCGTCGTCAAGCGGTGCCTCTCCCTGGACGACCAACTGGACAGTAGTGCGCTGGACGAGTCGGGCTACTGCTGCTTCAACAGCACCAACAACGAAGACAAGCTGGCAGTTGAGCACAAGCAGCAGTTGTTCCATTTGGATTTCATCAAACCAGCTGGCGCAGCAGCTACGCTGGTGATCGCTGCCACCAGGTCGTGCTCCGTAGAAGCGGAACTCTGCTTGAACAATCTCAATAGTCGTGGACACCGCGCCTTGTTCATTGACGCATTCGCCGCTTCATTGCAGAACAAGGGACTGCAGCCGCAACCGCCGCAGCCACAGCAGAGACGGATGTCAACTTTGCGTCTGTTGCTGAGTGGCCGACGTCGCAATGATCCAGTCGTTCAGCTGGCCGACACTCTGGCCCAGCTGACGCCTCAGTCGGCTAGCGGAGTCGTTCTTCTGTTGTTCTGCCGTCGGCATCGAAGTCGCCTACTGGCGGAGCTTCTCCGCTGCGCTGCTCAACCGGAATCGAAGTTGACCGCCCTGCCGCAAGCCGTCTTCGTTGCCATCGTTGGTCCCGTGACCGAAGTGGAGTCTCAGCAGCTGCGACAGCTGGGCAACTGCAATGATCTGCTTCGCTGCCAGCTGGACGTGATCTGCTGTCCGGAGGGTCTGGCCGGTCAGCGGGTGTTGAGCTGCCTGGTGCCCGGACTCGCCGCCATGCTCCGACAGTTGGAAGTGGCGGCTGCTGCCGCCCACCGACCCTGCAAGTTCAGAGCAGATCGAAAAATGCCTTAATTAATAGCTTTGATTTTTAACAAAAAATGATGATGATAGCATTTTTATCACCTAAAATTTGGCTCAATAAAATATGTTTGTCTTCGACGATAGTGATTTTTACCCTTCGCAGAAGTTCAATTCAACTAAAGAAAGTAGTGCGTAGATTGTTAACACATTTTTTGTTAGAAATGACCCACTCTGTGGCCAAATCTATCTTATTATATTGACTATAATAAAATGTGTGATGCTATATAGGTTGATTGGAATATTGAAAAATTGGCTCCGATGAATAGCAATATACCCATCACTGGTTCTACAATACCGTCTCAGTTTAATATGAATTTAGCGGCCGTCTCCCGAGACCCCGAAAACCCCGGGGTTTGGGCCACAGACACCAGAACACCAGCTGCTGCTGAAGCTATAGTCTATGGTCTGAACCCTGGGGTTTTCACTCTGCGGCCAGATGGCTGAAGTGGCCTATGTAGGAGTGTATTGAATCTGTGATGCCGAAAGCTTTGCATCAAGTGAGGATTTACGAATGTCACTTTCGTGCTTCAATCTTAGAATCTAAACTGTAGGATTCAAGACTTGAAGGCGGTATAGTTAGGGATAAGCCTCTAGAAATTAGTCTAAAAAGATAAAGAGAATTAATTCAATTTTCTTTGCTAGCTCCGCGCAAAACTAAGAAGGTTGGCAGTGGGGACTTGGGAGCAGAAAGTGGCTCATAGATCTGGCCAGTTGCCTAATTTGGGAAGACGGTTAGGGTTCCTGCGGGAGCTGCAAGTCAACTGCATCAAATTTGGACTTTTGCTTTTGATACTCTTCTTGTATGGGAGCAAGAGTTTTTTATACACTGGCGAGTTTTAGGCTAAAAAATATAGCTTATCTTGCTTTTTCTGCTTCTAAATAAATGGCCAATGTAGTTAATAAGGTGAAAAAGTAGCTAGGTTTGATGAGGTGCAAGAGTAGGTTTGATGAGGCGCTTAAGTAGGTTTGATGAGGCGCCAAAGTACGAGCGTAGGTTTGATGAGGCTCCAAGATAGGTTTGATGAGGCTCCAAGATAGGTTTGGTGAGGCTCCAAGATAGGTTTGATGAGGCGCCAAAGTAGGCTTGGTGAGGCGCCAAGATAGGTTTGATGAGGCGCCAAAGTAGGCTTGGTGAGGCGCCAAGATAGGTTTGATGAGGCGCCAAAGTAGGCTTGGTGAGGCGCCAAAGTAGGCTTGGTGAGGCGCCAAGATAGGTTTGATGAGGCGCCAAAGTAGGTTTGGTGAGGCGCCAAGATAGGTTTGATGAGGCGCCAAAGTAGGTTTGATGAGGCGCCAAAGTAGGTTTGGTGAGGCGCCAAGATAGGTTTGATGAGGCGCCAAAGTAGGCTTGGTGAGGCGCCAAGATAGGTTTGATGAGGCGCCAAAGTAGGCTTGGTGAGGCGCCAAAGTAGGCTTGGTGAGGCGCCAAAGTAGGCTTGATGAGGCGCCAAAGTAGGCTTGGTGAGGCGCCAAGATAGGTTTGATGAGGCGCCAAAGTAGGCTTGGTGAGGCGCCAAAGTAGGCTTGGTGAGGCGCCAAAGTAGGCTTGGTGAGGCGCCAAAGTAGGCTTGATGAGGCGCCAAAGTAGGTTTTTGGTTCCCCATAATGTATTTTTGTAGTTTCGGCATGTTCTTCATATTGCAAAGTATTGTTCTGGCGTTCAAAAAGTATCTTAGAAACGTGATGTCTGTATACAACGGTAAAAAGAGGGCAATAAAAGTACAATAATGAATGCATCTCAGCTGGTGGCCCAGGCGGCTTACTCGTGCAAATTCAATATATGCTCAAAATTTACAGTAGTACACTTTGTACTTTCAATTCTAGTCGAATCGCTCGGCAACTTGTCAGGAAGAAGTGGCGACCACAAGCAGCCTGTTTCTGTCGGTGGTGATCGGGCTGTTCAGCCTGGTGATTGTGCTGGGCCTGTTCGGCAATTCGCTGGTCATCCTGGTGATCCTGGCCAACAGGCACATGCGCAGCACCACCAACATCCTCATCACCTCGCTAGCTGTGGCTGACCTGCTCTTCATCACACTGTGCGTACCGTTCACGGCTCTGTTCTATCGATTCACCTGGAAGTTTGGCCACTTCTGGTGCGTCATGTTTCAATATTTCACCTATGTGCCCGTGTATGCCAGTGTCTACACTCTGGTACTCATGAGTTTCGACAGGTGCGTGTACTATTTTGTTATAATATGCTTATACTCAGGTTACGGGCCTTTAGAAAGGCTGTTATTTAGCAATTTGACAAGAAGTATAAGCATAATCCGCGATTTAGATGTTCTTAAGTGAATAATTACTAACGATAGTTTTTGTTTCTTCTTCCACTTATTACTTCCAGGACGTCTAATAGAAAATACTAATAAATTAAGGTTTTTAAATCTTATAAAAATAGTAATAAAAGACTACCCCGCCATTGTGAGTTCAGTCAGTTCACGGATCAACAGGTTCACCCCGTGGCTCCGCCTCAAGGCCCCAGCAAAATGAGCAGCAAAACGTCCTGTTGTTGAGTTGCTCTCAACCCAGTTCACGGGCGTTACAGCGGAGCCTCTGGCAATAGCAGCAATAGTACAGTTTGATTACAATCCATCCTTGTCCCATCCGTCAGGTACCTGGCCGTGGTGCACCCCATGCGCAGCATTGGCTGGCGAACCAAATCCAACACTCTGCTGACCGTCGCTGTCACCTGGCTAGTGATTTCAGCTTCGCACGTGCCATTCGCTATGGGCGTTGGCGTCACCACGATCCCAATGAGCAGCACCTGTCTGTGCAACAATTCAGCTGCGAACTGCACCACAATATCCGAAGTTGGCATCTGCTCCTACGTTGGCTTCTACTCGGATCCGCTGGCCGGCCGGTTCAGCCTGATTGGCAAAATATTCTACGCCGCATTCAACATTCTGGGCTACGTGCTGCCCTACGCGCTGATCATTACTCTGTACGTCCTGCTGGTGAAACGGCTGCTGTACGATCGGTCGTCATCGCGCCTGCCGCAGTCGATTGAGGCTGTAAAATCCAAGCGACGCGTCACCCGGATGGTAGTAACCGTCGTAGCCATATTCGGCACCTGCTGGCTTCCCATTCACGTGATTTTCGCTCTGCAAAGCTGGCACGGCGACCTAGAGGAGGTTTGGTTCAGATACCTGCAAGTGGTGTCGCAGGTCCTAGCCTACATGAACAGCTGCATGAATCCCATTGTCTACGCGTTTGTTTCCGACAATTTTCGTCAAGCGTTTGCCAGTTTTTTAACTGGCATCCGATTGAAGCCCAAAACGCGAGATGTCGCTGCCGCTGATAATGGCAATCGGCGGTGCAGGCCGTTGCTTGAGCAGCTGCATCAACAGCGGGAAGATTTTGGCTTCAATCTGGAGCACCAGGAGCTCGATCACCAACTGCAGGTTGGCAGTGAATTGAGCAATAGTAACAAAGCACAGGCCGATGGAACTGCTGGATGTGCGACCATGGAGATGACGCCGCTGTGCGGAGCTGTGCAGCTGACTGTTCAAGTGCATTCGAGCGCAACTCGCGATGCCGAATACGCCGAAGCGAGCTGACGATGTTTTTTTCTGAGTAGCTTTTCTTTTGTCAAGAAAAATCTAAGTAAATGGGCAACTGTGTCGAATAGCTCTAATTGGAATGAGACTAAAATCTTAGGGAGAAAAAACACCGGTTTGAGGCAGTGCGCAAAGCAAAGTACAGGCCAGAAGTGCAGGTTTTTTTGTTCATTAGCTTGTTGTCGACTAATTAGATGAGACTGGAGACGGAAAAGCGCTGGCGGCAGCTTGTATGCGGATGTTGAACTACGCTGTTTTTTTACAATATTACCAAAGTTACAATATTCTGTGTTATCCGCAATTCAAAGTGTATGTTGTTTGAGAAAATATTCCCAATTTTCTATTACGTTTCAAGTGGCAGTCTCATTAAAGTACCATATAGATTTCCAATATTAAAATATTTTTTGTCAGTGTCAAATTGTTTAGTCTGCAAATCAAGCGATAATTAATTAAAAAATAACAAATTGCAGCATCTATTTCAACAGCCGGGCAGCAGAAGTGATAAAAAAAACTCTTCCAATAAATAATATTCATGTGTTAGCGTGAAGTTCGTGAGCTGTCGAGTGCAAATAAAAATCTACAAAACCATACAAAAAACTGAAGAAGATCATAGAAGATTCGAAGCGCTTTACTTGAAAACAATTTCTCATATAGTTACAAGTGATATCTAATAAAAATCGTGTTTTTTGTAAATATTCCTCGAGTTTCTATATATTGGACACAATTATCAGTGGCGCAGACTCTCGACAATTGGCGGGAATCGAACCTGGCGCTGCGTTTCCGTTCTGTCCGGCTCGTCATCCGTTGACTCGTCTGTTTCGCTGCCCGATTCAGCGTCGGCTGGCCGGTGGCGGCCCGGCTGCTTGTTCTGGCCGTCCGATCCGACCGCTGCCACCACCGTGTTTGATCTGTGCGCTCGCCACGACGGCTGGGGCAAGTTGTCGGACAGATTGAACGACTTGAACTCCTGTCAGTTTGGATTGGGGGGTAGGACAGCCTGATTAGCTCCTATCGTGTAAGCCAGTGAAGAGTAGCTGCTGGATTTAGATGGATGGCTAAATGGGGGGGAGGTCCTTTCCTAGAAGCTGGAAGACTATAGGGGATTTTCGATGGTTAGTATGTGGGTTGCTGACAGATAAATCCCGGGCAGAAATCTGCAAAACTCTCCAGAAATGTGTCCTATGAACCCCCTGCCCCATGGGAAAACCGACAAACACTCGACTGTTGCCAAATCGGCTGTTTGTTTGTTTCAATTATCTGACAAAACTTTGACGACATAAAAATACAGATTGATTTCAAAAGTACAATTGATAATTATAGTTGGTCTATAAGAACTGAAAACTCTGGCCCCGAATGGTTACTCACGGTAGTTTTGAGCACAGTGTACGGAGTGCACACGGAGCCAGCTGCGACTGCTCGGTGCGTTGACGCTCCGCCGTATTCAACGCGACGATCAGTTCGAGTCAGCCGGATTCGCTCGAAGTCTTTCTCGGCTTTAGCGCCAATTAGCGGCTGCGGAGGGGGCGAAGTTTAAGTATGTTGGAAGTTCTCTGTGAGATTAGCCAGTTAACAGTTAACATAACAGAGCCATAGCCAGTTAACAGTTAACATAACAGAGACATAGCCAGTTAACAGTTAACATAACAGAGCCATAGCAGTTAACAGTTAACATAAAAGAGCCATAGCCAGTTAACAGTTAACATAACAGAGCCATAGCCAGTTAGCAGTTAACATAACAGAGCCATAGCCAGTTAACAGTTAACATAACAGAGCCATAGCCAGTTAACAGTTAACATAACAGAGCCATAGCCAGTTAGCAGTTAACATAACAGAGACATAGCCAGTTAACAGTTAACATAACAGAGCCATAGCCAGTTAACAGTTAACATAACAGAGCCATAGCAGTTAACAGTTAACATAAAAGAGCCATAGCCAGTTAACAGTTAACATAACAGAGCCATAGCCAGTTAGCAGTTAACATAACAGAGCCATAGCCAGTTAACAGTTAACATAACAGAGCCATAGCCAGTTAACAGTTAACATAACAGAGCCATAGCCAGTTAACAGTTAACATAACAGAGCCATAGCCAGTTAACAGTTAACATAACAGAGCCATAGCCAGTTAACAGTTAACATAACAGAGCCACAGCCAGCTATCAGCAAAGTTATTCTGAGCTACGAACATATATAATACTGTGTTATTGTTTACCTTATAAACTCCCGTGTCTCCGATGGCTGGCATAGTCTGCGAACGAATTTTCAGCGAACCATTCTCAGCATCCGTTGAGTTGTCCTGAAATCAGGATGATAAAAGTAGAAACCGATGACAGACCCAGATTTTTGCTCAAGCTGCCCATATTACATATTGTAAACACGCATGTTTAGTTTCAGGAATAAGTCAACTAGTCAACTCCAGTTTAGGCTTCTAGAAGTTCTAGCGCATCTTTTAGCAGCAAAATATCCTATTACCCCCCCCCCCGGTAGTCGACATCAGACTAATCTCATTACCTGTTCGTCACCGCTGGCGCTGGCATCGACGCCTTCATTTTTTGAGTCCGCTAATGTCCGCTCGTCATCTTCCTCAGCTTCCTGCTCTCCGAGTGTGACGACTGGAATTAAAACCAGCAACGATACTACACTGTTTAGTCCCTGATCTGCAAAAATATTTATAGCTACTGTCACTAATTTGCTTACCGTCTTCAAAGAATTTTTGTCGATCAATCTGAGCCTGCATCCACGTTTTTCTGACGCCGATGTCCCACGGTTTAGGCTGAAAGTAAAAACCAGTGAATATAGACAAATGATGTGAACTTGAGAGTTAAAATGGAGCCTGAAACACTGGGTCCCAATTTCTCTAGTCCAGTTCCTTCATTTGGAGCCAAATATCTCCCACTGTGCCTAAAACTTGACGTTACTTACATGAGAATGATTAGTAAACATAAACATTATTAAGAGATAACATAACGGAGGCATAACATAACATTACTATCGCTCTTATTCTTCATACAAACATATAAAAACAGCGTTTATCTTGGTCATCTCGTCGTTTAAGCATTTGAAGCTCCAAATGAAGGAATTGGAACAGAGAAATCGGGACCCAACGTTTTGGGCTCCATTTTGACTCGTAAGCTCACATCCTCTTAGGATTCTGCGTTAATTTTATATCCTACGTTTATATCTCCCGTGCCTAAAAATAGTAAAAAAATGGCACAGGCTCGACTCATCGATTTTATGAATATTTTTTATCATGCTTATCTTTTTGATTTTGTACCAAGATTGGCTTTTAGCTAAAATGATTCAAGCATTCAGACAAAAAAGTCAATATTGACTTAGGCTTTGCTCATAAATATGCACTATATCGAGATCGTGAGCCTCATATAATTAAAACCTTTTATTCTACGTCAATGAAGACTCACTACTGAGTGTAAAAAGCATGGCAAAAAGATTCATAAAACCAGTGAGCCGTGAGTTGAGCCATGTTTGATTTTTAGACACTAATATCTAAATAGAATCCTAATTTTCTAACAAATGAATTACTCTAACTATGAAACTAAGCAGGATGTAACAGACAGGCTCACCTGTCCGAATGTCCCCACCGCTTCGCCGCTGATGGTGAACAGCTTTGCTGTACAGTCAACACTGGCTGTCACGACAAACTCGCCAACCTCAATTTCGGCCAAGTCCACCGACACGATGGCGGCGTTGTGAGCTCGAAACTCTTGCAGACAGTGCGGCGAGTTGGTCTCTAGCTGCAGAAAAAATCGAGAGGATTAGAATTCAGCGTTATTCCTTTTGATAATCCGGATTCCTTAGGCCACAGATTCATTCGCTAATGCGTTTAGCGGCCGTCCCCGACGCCCCGAAAACCCATCAGGGGTTCTGGCCACAGACACCAGCTGCTGTTGCTAATGTCAATTGGGAGCAGCAGATGCTACTGTCTATGGTCCAAACTCCGGGGTTTTCGCACTGCCGCCATGCCGCTGCGGCCTAGTTGGAACTGCAAGCTTTCAATTTAATCATAGATACTGAAATCAGACTTGCGAGACTGAACGTTTTCTGTCTATGGTCGACACGCGTTGGCATAGCGGAGCTCAATTTAATCCTGGGGGGCATCAATTTGATCATTCTATGTTTTCTATGCACATTTTCACTGTCATCGTAATTTTCACGACATCGACCAGCCAGCCCAAGTACACCGCAGGTCAGTACAACAAGATTAGCGATGAGAAGTAAGGTCTGATTGTCACCGCTTTAGGGCGCGGCGATAGTCCGCTGAAGTTTATTCCAGGGAAGTTTATGCCGAGGTTTATTCCAGGGAAGTTTATGCTGAGGTTTATTCCAGGGAAGTTTATGCCGAGGTTTATTCCAGGGAAGTTTATGCTGAGGTTTATTCCAGGGAAGTTTATGCTGAGGTTTATTCCAGGGAAGTTTATGCTGAGGTTTATTCCAGGGAAGTTTATTGCTGAGGTTTATTCCAGGGAAGTTTATTGCTGAGGTTTATTCCAGGGAAGTTTATTGCTGAGGTTTATTCCAGGGAAGTTTATTGCTGAGGTTTATTCCAGGGAAGTTTATGCTGAGGTTTATTCCAGGGAAGTTTATGCTGAGGTTTATTCCAGGGAAGTTTATTGCTGAGGTTTATTCCAGGGAAGTTTATGCTGAGGTTTATTCCAGGGAAGTTTATTGCTGAGGTTTCTTCCAGGGAAGTTTATGCTGAGGTTTATTCCAGGGAAGTTTATTGCTAAGGTTTATTTCAGGGAAGTTTATGCTGAGGTTTATTCCAGGGAAGTTTATGCTGAGGTTTATTCCAGCCTGCATCGCCGGGCAGCCAGTCAATCTAAACATTTTTTGACTCGATGATATCCAGCGCTAAAGTGTTTATTTGTCTATTGTGTCGAATTCTGTTTTCAGTTTTTCTCAACGATAAGTAAACGACCTGTGTTATAGCACTGGATATCTAACGTTATATGAGTAGAATGATCAAATTGATGCCCCCAGGATCAAATTGAACTCCGCCATGCCAGCGAGTGTCGACCATAGACAGAAAACTTTCAGTCTCGCAAGCCTGATTTCCGTATTTATGATTCAATCGAATGCTTGCAGTACCAACTAAGCCGCAAAAAGGAATAATATAATCTGTGGCATAGGCTTACAAAACGATTGCAAGATCAAAGAGGATTCCTTGCAACACTTTGTTCAGCAGAAATTTATAACTGTTTATGACCAACAATTCATGAAAAAGCGTTCTTCATCAAGCCAGTCTAATTTTAAGCACTTGCTAAAACTAGTGCAATCTAAGGATGTGCACTCTAAAGAGGGGCAGCAATCTTTACTTGGCAGAGCATCGGAGTAAATTTATTGATTTTTTGTTCATCAATAATATTAGCTTACATCCCTTGCCAATTTCATTTCAAGGTCATGCACAAAAGTGCTTCTATGGATCGTCTTTGATACACAATCGGTTTTGTAACTATATGGGCCGCCGTATGATAAATTAGTATAAGCACCACTTCTTGCTAAATTAACATATACACAAATTTAATTTAGCGGTAACCACGCCTGACTTTCACGCCACGTGAAAATTGTTTTAATCAGACACAGACCTGCTCTCGCTGGAACAGTGCGTAGTTGGCTATGCTCCAGGTGCGCACGAAACCGGCCGTGTCTCCCGTGACCAGCGTGCTGTCCCGCTTGTTGGACACCATCGCTAGAACGCACTCGCCAGCTTCTGGCCCGCCTTCCGCAGCGCAGAACACCGCCATCTCGTGTCGGCGACCGTGCACGCTCCAGAACCGGATGTGCCCAGCCTCGCTGGTGAGCAGGAAGCCGCTCTCTCTGTAGCGTCGATCAGCCGCTCGCTTCTTTAGGAAGATCAGCTTGTCGACCGGAGCGGGCGTCCTGGCTGGAGGTTGGTAGGCTGATCGGTGGCGGGAGTTCGGGCGACTGCGGCTCCGGCTCCGGCTGCGACTGCGAAGGTCGCTGGCGCCCCGGGTTAAAGGCGGCGTCAGGCCCTGGGCACGGCACATCTTCTTCTCACTGCAGTGTGTTGGATAACGATGGTTGACGAAGTTTTTTTACGAAATATAGAACATGGCCAATGGTGGTGATATGCTGTAATCATTTGACGCAAGACGCAAGACGCTGGTCGAAAGACACTGCTCACCGGGGCAAAGGGTTGCTGAGTATATGTCCAGGCTTCGCCACTTATAACAACCAGAACGAACAATTAACACAATAAATCACGCTGTATAGCAAAGATCCTAAAGTATATCAACATCAGTACCGCTCCTACTTACATCGTTTCATGATAGCCTTCACGCAGTTTCAACAGCAACTTCTCGTGATCGGCGTTCCAAACAAGGACGGCGCCGTCGTAACTCGCCGTGGCTAGGAGATCCGGCGGGCAGAAGTCGCAGCTCAGAATGTCGTCCTCGTGCCAGACGCCGCCTTTCCATTCTAGGGGGGCTCGCTTTGTGTCCTGAGCGCGAGGTTTTTAGGTTTTGGAGATGCTATAGAGTTTAGAGTTTAGAGTTTAAAGCTATAGACTATAGAGTTTAAAGCATTGGTGAAGTAGGGAAGAAAGTGGGGTGTTGGGGCGCAACCACACTTTGAGCCATAGACCTATTCTGTAACAAACGACGCTACGAAGTTATTTTGTCTATGGTAAAAATTCGACCCGGAAAAGACAATTGAGAGCAGATTAACACTCACATCCGGGTTAGAATCGCGATAGCAGACAACCTCTCGACTCCAGCCGACCGTCAGAATTCTCTGCTGCATTGGCGCAGCCACCATCCCGGTGATCTCGGCGTCCGCAGTTTTCTCCAGTTCGTGCAGCACCTGACCAGTTTGAAAGTTCCACACCTTCATGCTGCCGTGACGACTGCCGGTGAACAGACGGCGGTAGGTGGCATCGTAGGCCAGACACGTGACTTCTTCTTTGTTATGCGCGTCGGCAAATGCCAGGCATTTATTGCCGGTGTCCAGTTCCCACGTGGTCATGCTGGAGTCGTCCGAAGCGGTGGTGACCTGCTTGAATGTCGGGTTGTAAAGCGCCGCACACAGTTGCGCCTTGTGCGTCAGGATCAGTCCGGGCACCGGGTCAGCGGCTTTGCCTGAAGTTTTAGTTCAAAAGCTTGGGCTTCGAAAACTTGCAAAATGTGTCAAGATATCGCTGAGTCATGTTGTCAGCATCGCTGAGTCATGTTGTCAGCATCGCTGAGTCATGTTGTCAGCATCACTGAGTCATGATGTCAGCATCACTGAGTCATGTTGTCAGCATCACTGAGTCATGTTGTCAGCATCACTGAGTCATGTTGTCAGCATCGCTGAGTCATGTTGTCAGCATCACTGAGTCATGTTGTCAGCATCTCTGAGTCATGTCATTTTCGCTTGTACTTCAGTATGCACTGCTGAGATGTAGAATTTCTGTATTTAGCGCTAAGAAAACAAGTTAAAATTAAAAAGTTGTGGCGTCGCAAAAAAGTTTTCTACTTATATTTAGACGGGATAAAATAATTTTGCTTTGATTAACAGAAAATTATTCTACTTACATGACATTACTTACTGGTAAAAGCAAACAGATTTACTAAGTAACCTCAATTCTAAATCCTGGAGTTTATTTTGAGCAGTGTAGAACCTATTTGGCTCCGTTAATCACATGACATAAAAACGTAAAGCTAAAATCAAAAGCTACTGAGCAGACGGATAGTTAATAACTAAGAAACGAGGCTATTCGGCTGATAAGCAAGATAAGCACATAAATTATGTATGTAAAAGTATGTAAGAGCCAGACATAAACATTCTCGCTACGTAAGATCTTACCGTCTTCATCGTCGCCTGAAATTTGATTTTTTGAATGATAATTTATTTGAATTTTGGTATTCGATAGCGTTTACCCTGGCTGATCGGGGTGACTACTCGTAAAGTTGTTGCTTGCGCATGTGCGCATTATGCATGACTGTTAGTAGTAAAAATTGACGAAAAAGTTCACCTTTTGGACTTCCGGTATTATTCAACTACAAAAAGTTAGAGTGGAAAGGCGAGAGATGGGATGAGAGAAAAGATAAAAGAGGAGAGAAGAGGGGAAAGGGGCGAGAGGGGAGAGAAGTAGAGAGGGGAGAGGGGATAGAAGAGAGAGAAGAGAAAGAGCTGAGCAGAGGTACAAACTTTAAGCGGGCCGGATTGCTATTGTGAAGTTTCAAAGGACCCGATCGTGCCGGATAAAGAGGCTTCGAAGGCCGCATATAACCGCGCCTTGACCTACCTAATCTGCAACTGCTGAGCACCCACATGCACAGGCAACACACCAACAGCTTGAACATAAAAATCCTAAAAATCATCCTAAAAAAAAGGCCCCCTAAAAATCAACTTGGCATCTGTTAAGAATCACACTCGCAGGCATTAGGAACCACATTGCTTACCTAGTCGGTATTGCAGAATATTGTCCGAGCTGCACAGGTAGACAGTGTTAGATCCCAGGTGCAGGGTCAGCGGACTGCCCATGTGGTCAGGCAGTTTGTCAGTGACAGAGTAGGGTATTCGGACAGTCACAGTCTGAACGCAGACGTGCGCCTTCAAGTCCCAGGCTTTGATAATGCCGTCACGGGCGTAGCTCAGTACGCAGCCCTGTTTCTCGTGAATTTTCACGGACAGCACTGCATTGTTGTGGCCCTCGAGCAGGGCCGTGTGCTTGGCCGTCACGTAGGGGTTCCAGAACCGGACTAGATGATCGTGCGACCCGGTGACGAGTAAGTTGAGAGTCCAGTTGATGTCGAAGCACTCTGCCCCGCGACGCAGCTTGAAGGTGTACAGAGTTCGACGATGTTTCAATTCGTAGATGACAACGGAGTTGTTGGGCGCCGCGCTGCAGGTCACGGTGCAGTTGTTGTCCGGCAGGTAGGCCAGTTCATTGATCGGCTCGGTGTGCAAGCCCTCGTGGTGGAAGGCGTCCACGCATTTGGTGTGGCTAGCCATCTCGTAGTACCAGATCCTCTGGCTGCGATGGTTCGGATCTGGCGGGATGTCGAACAGCTGCTGCATGGGCTTCTTGAACACGAATTCGGTCAGGTTACCACCGTCGTCGCCAGCAAACAGATGGCTGTCCGTGTTGGCAGCCTAGACGGATTTGGTTGACGCGTGGTTTGTCACTTATAGTAGAGCCAAAAATGGCATTTCTTTAAATCGATTTATTCCTCTAATAATACAACTACTCCCCCAAACAGTCAGTCTGCAACCCCTCCCCCGAACACAGAATCAGTCTGCAACCCCTCCCCCGCACACAGAGTCAGTCTGCAACCCCTCCCCCGCACACAGAGTCAGTCTGCAACCTCTCCTCCCTCACACAGAGTCAGTCTGCAACTCTTCCCCCCCCCCACAGAGTCAGCGTGCAACCCCTCCCCCCACAGAGTCAGTCTGCAACCCCTTCCCCCCCCCCACAGAGTCAGTCTGCAACCCCTCCCCCCCACAGAGTCAGTCTGCAACCTCTTCCCCACAAGTCAGTCTGCAACCCCTCCCCCCCACAGAGTCAGTCTGCAACCCCTCCCCCCCACAGAGTCAGTCTGCAACCCCTTCCCTCCCACAGAGTCAGTCTGCAACCCCTTCCCCCCCACAGAGTCAGTCTGCAACCCCTCCCCCCCCCCACAGAGTCAGTCTGCAACCCCTCCCCTACAAAGTCAGTCTGCAACCCCTCCCCTACAGAGTCAGTCTGCAACCCCTCCCCTACAGAGTCAGTCTGCAACCCCTTCCCCCCACAGAGTCAGTCTGCAACCCTCCCCCCCCCACAGAGTCAGCCTGCAACCCCTCCCCCCACAGAGTCAGTCTGCAACCCCTCCCCCCACAGAGTCAGTCTGCAACCCCTTCCCCCCCCCACAGAGTCAGTCTGCAACCCCTCCCGCACAGAGTCAGTCTGCAACCCCTCCCCCTACAGAGTCAGTCTGCAACCCCTCCCCCTACAGAGTCAGTCTTCAACCCCTTCTCAGTGCTCATATGTAACAATTGAGCAAATCAAAATGTACCAATAGTTACGAGTACAACAACAGGAAAGGAGTGAGTGCATCGATAGTCTAAACGCTTGACAATCAAGTTTACAAGCATATATATATCGAGTACGAAGTTTTCGATTATGATTTTGTAATATCGTGAAACAAATAGAAAAAATTCCGTTTAATCTCTGGGTTTTATCTCAACAGATCAATGTATTATTGTTAGTTGGTTAGCTCCATACTGTAGCGAATATCAATACTGACATCCGGCAATTGAATTCATACAATCCAGGTGACTGACAAACCAGTGCACGAGTTTAGTAGTCACCTCCCGACACCAGATAAAACAGACTATTAAAATTTCTAGTTGAATCTCACCATAAACAATACTTCAGAAGCCTGAAACGAGGAAGTTAACTTTTGATGAAGATAGCTTTTCTTTCATTAATTAATAAAACTGTTCCCCAACAATATCGCGAGGGAGTGCTCAAAGCGAAATGTGCCGTTAAACTATCAATTAAGCAATTAAGCAACTCTACAACTGGGTTAAGTGGCACTCAGCTAACTCAAGCTCTTTTCACTTCTACTAACCCTCTCTCCTCCCCTCTATCGCTCTCTTTCCCCTCTATCCCTCTCCTTCCCCTCTATCCCTCTCTCCTCCCCTCTATCCCTCTCTCTTTCCCCTCTATCCCTCTCTCCTCCCCTCTATCCCTCTCTCTTTCCCCTCTATCCCTCTCTCCTCCCCTCTATCCCTGTCTCTTTCCCCTCTATCCCTCTCTCTTTCCCTCTATCCCTCTCTCCTCCCCTCTATCCCTCTCTCTTTCCCCTCTATCCCTCTCCTTCCCCTCTATCCCTCTCTCTTTCCCCTCTATCCCTCTCTCCTCCCCTCTATCCCTCTCCTTCCCCTCTATCCCCCTCTTTCCCCTCTATCCCTCTCTCTTTCCCCTCTATCCCTCTCTCCTCCCCTCTATCCCTCTCTCATCCCCCTCTATCCCTCTCTTTCCCCTCTATCCCTCTCTCCTCCCCTCTATCCATCTCTCCTCCCCTCTATCCCTCTCTCTTTCCCCTCTATCCCTCTCTCCTCCCCTCTATCGCTCTCTCTTTCCCCTCTATCCCTCTCTTTCCCCTCTATCCCTCTCTTTCCCCTCTATCCCTCTCTCTTTCCCCTCTATCCCTCTCTCCTCCCCTCTATCCCTCTCTCCTCCCCTCTATCCCTCTCTCTTTCCCCTCTATACCTCTCCTTCCCCTCTATCCCTCTCTCTTTCCCCTCTATCCCTCTCTCCTCCCCTCTATCCCTCTCCTTCCCCTCTATCCCTCTCTTTCCCCTCTATCCCTCTCTCTTTCCCCTCTATCCCTCTCTCCTCCCCTCTATCCCTCTCTCCTCCCCTCTATCCCTCTCTCTTTCCCCTCTATCCCTCTCTTTCCCCTCTATCCCTCTCTCCTCCCCTCTATCCCTCTCTCTTTCCCCTCTATCCCTCTCTCCTCCCCTCTATCCCTCTCTCTTTCCCCTCTATCCCTCTCTCTTTCCCCTCTATCCCTCTCTCCTTCCCCTCTATCCCTCTCTCCTCCCCCTCTACCCCTCTCTCCTCCCCCTCTATCCCTCTCTCCTTCCCATCTACCCCTCTCCCCAACCCTCTAACCTCTCTCTCCTTCCTTTCTACCCATTCTCCTTACCATCTATCTTCAATATCAGCCAGCGTATATAAAACCATATTTTTGCAGCAAAAAGACATACAAAAATAAAACAAAATACAAAAATCAGTGCAAAAATCTACCGACAAAGTCAGGGCAATCATGATTACCTCCTTCCTGAAGAAGAACTTCAGCACAGTCGGCACGGATTTCATTCCGTACAGGATGTACTCCTCTTTGATCACGTTCGACGCAATGTCGTAAAATTTCAGCTCCCGTCCAGTTGTTGACAGCACAAGCTTGTGGCAGTTGTCCATGAACACGGCGTCGATGACCCACTCGCTGAATAGCCGCTTGCCGGCAGAGCTGCCCGCCGTTGCCAGGTCAACCGGTGGATTCTGCGTCTCAAGATGGGATTCGAGTTTGAGCAGGCAGTCCCACAGCATGATGCAGCCGGTCTTGCTGACTGAGATCGGCCGAGTTGGACTGCCGGTCAGCAGCAGGCGGGCTGTTGGTTCTTGCTGTTGGTTTCGGGTGAAGCGGTTTATACTACTTGTACAGACGAGTTAGTGAGTAGTATGTTACGCTATTTGAATCTTGTCTTTTGTTCATTTGTCGATTGAAGCAAGAAATTATGCTATCTAGACGGGATTTCTGATCCGCAAGGAAAGCCCCTGATTTATTAGTCAATGTCCTTGCTTCATAAGATTACCTCATTGACGAAAGGATTCACTTTGCTCGATTTCAATATTTTTTATTAGAGGCAGGGGGGTTGTGTGCACCCTGGCGCACTTTAAGCGACATAGGCACACAACCGGCGAGAGGCATTACTGCCCATTCCGCCGACTCCCCTGAGCAGGCATACAAGCGCGAGGATACGTACGCAGGCACACACTCACACAGGAGTGTACAGCGGCCCTAACTTTATTTCATCGTTAGGCATGTACACTTCACTGCGCCTTGGGGGGTTGGCTCTCAAGGCCGTTAATTGCACGAGCAGAGCCAACCGAGATTCCAATTCAGCCCCAAATTAATGTGACTGCACTTGGAATCGAGCCTGGGTCACTGGCACACCAGAGCAGCAGCGCTACCGCTGGGCTACGGCCCCCCCTCAATATTATTTCCCTTCTCCATAATTGGGATTCCCCTTGCTCCTTGAGGGGGCTTTCCCAATCGTAGGGATTCCCTTGTTCAATGTTTGGATTCCCCTGTTCTATTTTGGGATTCCTCTGCTCAATAAGGAGATTCTCCTGCTACAAGTATGAATACTTCTGTCAAAAACAGACAAGGATTCCCCGACGTACAGAACAAAAATCTTCAGCTCAATGTCCAAAAAATTCCCCTGGCAACTGACCTTGTTATGCAGCACGTGCCGCAGCCTGGGCTCCGCTTTGAATGGCGGATCAACGCGATTAGTGAGACGGTCCCTCTCGTGCAGGTAAAGCATCATGTAGTTGCAGAACTCGGTCCAGGTGACGCTGCCGCTGTTGTCGGTGTCCAACTTGTAGTACAGGCGCTCCAGCTGGCCCGAGAACCTGTCGTGCCCGATCACCCGGTTCAGGGTGGCCGTGAACTCGCCCAGGTTGAGGTAGCCCTGTCGCCGCTTTGTCTTCTTCGACTTTTTGCCTCCTCGGGCCTTTGAATCCGCTTCGCTGGGTGGCCGATAGTTTTCGAACAGGGCCTTCACGCGCTGCAGGTGCGGCAGCTGCAGGAAGTCCTCTACACGGAGACTGCCGCCCTGCTCGGACCTTTGAGCAAGGGTAGATGATAGATAGACAGATGGATAGTTAGATAGATAGATAGATAGATAGATAGATAGATAGATAGATAGATAGATAGATAGATAGATAGATAGATAGATAGATAGATAGATAGATAGATAGATAGATAGATAGATAGATAGATAGATAGATAGATAGATAGATAGATAGATAGATAGATAGATAGATAGATAGATAGATAGATAGATAGATAGATAGATAGATAGATAGATAGATAGATAGATAGATAGATAGATAGATGATAGAGTCTACGTAAAGTTACAGTCAACTATTCGTCTAACACACATTACTGACATACAGAAAGGTGTTCAACAAAATTAGTAATGAATAATTAATGAGTTTTCCGACAGAGCTGAGAATCTTAATTAACGACTGAGTCAAGAGACCCTAGCTGCTAGAAAGCCCTACTTAAGCTTATATGAATACTAGTAAAAAACTGATCGATGCAGCTTGGGTCTGTTTGCAAGAAGGCAAGAATTTGAGTGCACACAGGAAAGCGTTTTGCAGTCCTCTTGGCCTCAGGTGTGCCCACTGTAATAGAAACTGCTGTTTGCAGTCCACTGAGGCTGGTGCGCCATTGACTGTTAGACACGTGGTAAGGACATGGGTTTCGTTTTACATTACACCAGTACAAATACACAGTAATGCACACTCGTAGCTCCAACCTGCCTAAGGGTGTCGAATTGCCTACACACACACACCTGGGCTTCCGGACCAAACAGGCGATTTGTACTTTTACTGGCTTGGTAGTTTCGCATGTTTGACAGAGCAAACAATTGTTATAGAACTGCAGATAATGGAAAGTTGGAAAATTTCCTGACAAATTTCTGCTTTCATCTATTTATTCTATCCTCTAGTTACATGAATTCGTTTGTATCTATTCCTTCTATTTGTCTATCCATTATATCCATCCATTCTATCCATCCATTCTATCCATCCATTCTATCCATCCATTCTATCCATCCATTCTGTCCATCCATTCTATCCATCCATTCTATCCATCCATTCTATCCATCCATTCTATCCATCCATTCTATCCATCCATTCTATCCATCCATTCTATCCATCCATTCTATCCATCCATTCTATCCATCCATTATATCCATTCATTTCTATCCATCCATTCTATCCATCCAGTCTATCCATCCATTCTATCCATCCAGTCTATCCATCCAGTCTATCCATCCATTCTATCCATTTCTACCTATCCATTCTATCCATCCATTCTATCCATCCATTCTATCCATCCATTCTATCCATCCAGTCTATCAATCCATTCTATCCATTTCTACTTATCCATTCTATCCATCCATTCTATCCATCCATTCTATCCATCCATTCTATCAATCAATTCTATCCATCCATTCTATCCATCCATTCTATCCATCCAGTCTATCCATCCATTCTATCCATCCATTCGATCCATCCATTATATCCATTCATTTCTATCCATCCATTCTATCCATCCAGTCTATCCATCCATTCAATCCATCCAGTCTATCCATCCATTCTATTCATCCATTCTATCCATCCACTCTATCCATCCATTCTATCTATCCATTATATCCATCATTCTATCCATCCATTCTATCCATCCATTCTATCCATCCATTCTATGTATCCATTCTATCCATCCATTCTATCCATCTAGTCTATCCATCTATTCTATCCATCCATTCTATCCATCCATTCTATCCATCCATTCTATCCATTTCTACTAATCCATTCTATCCATCAATTCTATCCATCATTCTATCCATCCATTATATCCATCATTCTATCCATCCATTCTATCCATCCATTCTATCCATCCATTCTATGTATCCATTCTATCCATCCATTCTATCCATTCAGTCTATCCATCTATTCTATCCATCTATTCTATCCATCCATTCTATCCATCCATTCTATCCATTTCTACCTATCCATTCTATCCATCCATTCTATTCATCCATTCTATCCATCCATTCTATCCATCCATTCTATCCATCCATTCTATCCATCCATTCTATCCATCCATTCTATCCATCCATTATATTCATTCATTTCTATCCATCCATTCTATCCATCCAGTCTATCCATCCATTCTATCCATCCAGTCTATCCATCCAGTCTATCCATTATATCTATCCATTCTATCTATCCATTCTATCCATCCATTCTATCCATCCATTCTATCCATCCATTCTATCCATCCATTCTATCCATCCATTCTATCCATCCATTCTATCCATCCATTCTATCCATCCATTCTATCCATCCTTTCTATCCATTCATTCTATCCATCCATTCTATCCATCCATTCTATCCATCCATTCTATCCATCCACTCTATCCATCCATTCTATCCATCCATTCTATCTATCCATTCTATCCATCCATTCTATCCATCCATTCTATCCATCCATTCTATCCATTTCTGTCCATCCATTCTATCCATCCATTCTATCCATTTCTATCCATCTATTCTATCCATCCATTCTATCCATCCATTCTATCCATCCATTCTATCCATCCATTCTATCCATCCATTCTATCTCTCCATTCTATCCATTTCTATCCATCCATTCTATCCATCCAGTCTATCTATCCATTCTATCCATCATTCTATCCATCCATTCTATCCATCCATTCTATCCATCCAGTCTATCAATCCATTCTATCCATTTCTACTTATCCATTCTATCCATCCATTCTATCCATCCATTCTATCCATCCATTCTATCAATCAATT
The DNA here is from genome assembly GCA_002269645.1 of Macrostomum lignano. Lineage (NCBI taxonomy): Eukaryota > Metazoa > Platyhelminthes > Macrostomidae > Macrostomum > Macrostomum lignano. Next base: position 129,589 of record NIVC01002434.1, read on the forward strand.
CTATCCATCCATTCTATCCATCCATTCTATCCATCCAGTCTATCCATCCATTCTATCCATCCATTCGATCCATCCATTATATCCATTCATTTCTATCCATCCATTCTATCCATCCAGTCTATCCATCCATTCAATCCATCCAGTCTATCCATCCATTCTATTCATCCATTCTATCCATCCACTCTATCCATCCATTCTATCTATCCATTCTATCCATTCATTCTATCCATCCATTCTATCCATCCATTCTATCCATCCATTATATCCATCCAATATACCCATCCATTCTATCCATCCATTCTATCCATCCATTCTATCTATCCATTCTATCCATTTCTATCCATCCATTCTATCCATCCAGTCTATCTATCCATTCTATCCATCATTCTATCCATCCATTAAATCCATCATTCTTACCATCCATTCTATTCATCCATTCTATCCATCCATTCTATGTATCCATTCTATCCATCCATTCTATCCATCTAGTCTATCCATCTATTCTATCCATCTATTCTATCCATCCATTCTATCCATCCATTCTATCCATTTCTACCTATCCATTCTATCCATCAATTCTATCCATCCATTCTATCCATCCATTCTATCCATCCAGTCTATCTATCCATTCTATCCATCATTCTATCCATCCATTATATCCATCATTCTATCCATCCATTCTATCCATCCATTCTATCCATCCATTCTATGTATCCATTCTATCCATCCATTCTATCCATTCAGTCTATCCATCTATTCTATCCATCTATTCTATCCATCCATTCTATCCATCCATTCTATCCATTTCTACCTATCCATTCTATCCATCAATTCTATCCATCCATTCTATCCATCCATTCTATCCATCCATTCTATCCATCCATTCTATCCATCTATTCTATCCATCCATTCTATCCATCCATTATATCCATTCATTTCTATCCATCCATTCTATCCATCCAGTCTATCCATCCATTCTATCCATCCAGTCTATCCATCCAGTCTATCCATCCATTCTATCCATTTCTACCTATCCATTCTATCCATCCATTCTATCCATCCATTCTATCCATCCATTCTATCCATTTCTACCTATCCATTCTATCCATCCATTCTATTCATCCATTCTATCCATCCATTCTATCCATCCATTCTATCCATCCATTCTATCCATCCATTCTATCCATCCATTCTATCCATCCATTCTATCCATCCATTCTATCCATCCATTCTATCCATCCATTCTATCCATCCATTCTATCCATCCATTCTATCCATCCATTCTATCCATTTCTGTCCATCCATTCTATCCATCCATTCTATCCATTTCTATCCATCTATTCTATCCATCCATTCTATCCATCCATTCTATCCATCCATTCTATCCATCCATTCTATCTATCCATTCTATCCATTTCTATCCATCCATTCTATCCATCCAGTCTATCCATCCATTCTATCTATCCACTCTATCTATCCATTCTATCTACTATATCGAATTATTTTATTTTTTTCTAGTGTTTTCTAGTCATTTGTTACAATTGGTTGATTGGTTTAATCAAATTAAATTTTCCGTTAATTATTTCTGCTAGTGAATTAAATCTTTTGTTATAATATATTTCATCTCTTGTGCAATATCTATATATAAATAGAAATAAATATCTTTCACCTGCTCAAAGCAAAATCACTTTTATATTCCCTATAGAAGCGCGTACCAGACAGCTACCAGACAGCTACCAGACAGCTACCAGACAGCTACCAGACAGCTACCAGACAGCTACCAGATAGCTACCAGACAGCTACCAGACAGCTACCAGACAGCTACCAGACAACTACCAGACAGCTACCAGACAGCTACCAGACAGCTACCAGATAGCTACCAGACAGCTACCAGACAGCTACCAGACAGCTACCAGACAGCTACCAGATAGCTACCAGACAGCTACCAGACAGCTACCAGACAACTACCAGACAGCTACCAGACAGCTACCAGACAGCTTCAGTAGTATAGCAGATTTACAATCTCAGCCCGCTGTATGGGTAACTAACAACCAAAGCAAAAAATTGATTGAGAAACTTTTTCTATTTATGAGATAGTAAATGTATGAATTCTTGTGTTTTTTAATGATAATGCAGCCAATTTGTGGATACAGAAAACCTCCCATCCCCGTCAAACCTTCTGTCAGCTAATTTTACAGCCAGTCACAGAGGGAATGAAAAATTAAGTCAGCCCACAGCCTTAGGTAATCCGAGGTACAGTCACCAACCCAACTCAACTCGGGTGAACTTCCGGTTCAGAGGCACAGGACACGCCTGTGTCTGTCTAATTCTCAACTGACAATACAGAAAAGGCCCGAGACTCACACACATCGTACAGTTGAATGACAGGGCCACTCTGAATGTATTGTGCCACTCCTCTGTCCTTGATAGGGGGATTATTGAGCCGGTGTAAGAGCCATACTGTGAGCCGATGTTCATTGTGACTCTTTGGGGGCTTAGACTTAATCTTTTTGGGACTTTGTATCTTCGGGCGAATACCACTCTGATACGCTTGCATATCGTGAGTAATTCCCCTAGAGAATAATAGTAATTCCCTTTAAGAATGAGGATAATTCCCCTAGAGACTAAGAGTAGCCCAGAGAATATGATTAATCCCCTTAGAGAATAAGAGTAATTCCCCTCGAGAATGAGACTAATTCCCCCGAGAGAATGTGACTAATTCCCCTTAGTTAATGAGAGTAATTCCATTAGAGAATAAGAAGCCTAAAGAAAGTGACTAATTCCCATAGAGTGAGAGTAATTCCCATTAGAGAACGAAAGTAATTCCCCTGGAGAATGAAGAGTAATTCCCCCTAGACAATGAGAGAAATTTCCTTTGTGAATGAGAGTAATTCCCCTAGAGAATGAGAGTAATTCTCTTAAACAATGAGAAAAATTCCCAAAGAGAACGCGAGAACTTTTCTGGAAGTGTTAGACTGACACAATTCCCTCGAAAATTCTCTTTGCTGTAAATAGCGAAGTAACCGCACAGACTGCAGTCGATCTTTTTGACAGCAATTTACTGAGACATTTCACTAAAAGTTTATCTGCCAACTGTCCTGTAAACTGCTTTATCAATATGAGAAAATCAACAGAATTGGCCTACTAGATAATGTCAATTATACATACAAGTATGATAAGTGTGCATGTTTTATAAATATATTTGTTTTACAGAATTGTTTCTCCGTATGAGTAACTGCATACCAGTACGCCTAAATGGACATTACAGATGCAGGTTTGTACAGTACATCTTTGTACTAGATTTATAGTCATATAGATAGATAAAAAGATATATTGATTAATTGATTGATTGATTGATTGATTGATTGATTGATTGATTGATTGATTGATTGATTGATTGACTGATTGATTGATTGACTGATTGATTGATTGATTGATTGATTGATTGATTGATTGATTGATTGATTGATTGATTGATTGATTGATTGGTTGGTTGGTTGATTGATTGATTGATTGATTGATTGATTGATTGATTGATTGATTGATTGACAGTGTCAGAGATAGGTCAGGACTGTACAGTGTCAGAGATTGATAAGGACTGTACAGTGTCAGAGATTGGTCAGGACTGTGTACAGTGTCAGAGATTGGTCAGGACTGTGTACAGTGTCAGAGATTGGTCAGGACTGTGTACAGTGTCAGAGATTGGTCAGGACTGTGTACAGTGTCAGAGATTGGTCAGGACTGTGTACAGTGTCAGAGATTGGTCAGGACTGTACAGTGTCAGAGATTGGTAAGGACTGTACAGTGTCAGAGATTGGTCAGGACTGTGTACAGTGTCAGAGATTGGTCAGGACTGTGTACAGTGTCAGAGATTGGTCAGGACTGTGTACAGTGTCAGAGATTGGTCAGGACTGTGTACAGTGTCAGAGATTGGTCAGGACTGTGTACAGTGTCAGAGATTGGTCAGGACTGTGTACAGTGTCAGAGATTGGTCAGGACTGTGTACAGTGTCAGAGATTGGTCAGGACTGTGTACAGTGTCAGAGATTGGTCAGGACTGTGTACAGTGTCAGAGATTGGTCAGGACTGTGTACAGTGTCAGAGATTGGTCAGGACTGTGTACAGTGTCAGAGATTGGTCAGGACTGTGTACAGAGTGTGGGAGATCAGCAGAGGGCAAATCAAGAGCGGGTGGATCGCCTGGGCGACTATCCAGTCGAGCAGCAGCCTGGCGACGCGCTGTTCTTCCACAGCAACCTGCTGCACACGAGCGCACCGAACCGCAGCGACCTGCGTCGCTGGTTCCTGACCATCGCCTACAACCGCGCCGACAATGACCCGGTGTACCGACACCACCACCCGCAGTACACTCCGCTGCACAATGTGCTTCTTCTTTGAGCAATATTTTCAAAGTTATGAATAGATAAGTTCTGTAGATAAGTTGTGGAGAAAAGTCTTTTCTTGCCAGCGATTTTCTCATATACGATTTTCTCATTAGATGATTTTCTCATAGATGATTTTCTCATAGACGATTTTCTCATTAGATGATTTTCTCATAGACGATTTTCTCATAGACGATTTTCTCATTAGATGATTTTCTCATAGACGATTTTCTCATAGACGATTTTCTCATTAGATGATTTTCTCATAGACGATTTTCTCATAGACGATTTTCTCATAGACGATTTCTTATAGACAATTTTCTCATTAGATGATCTTCGCATACCGGTAGGCGATTCTCTCATTAGATGATTTTAGACGATATTCTCATAGATTATTTTCTCATTAGATTATTTTCTCATAGACAATTTCTCATAGGCGATTTTCTCACAGACAATTTTCCCATATGCGATTTTCTCTCAAGACATTTTCACAGGAAAGTGTCAAATGAAAACTTCTAACAAAGCTTTCAATTTTGCATTTTTCAGGTTGAGAACTCAGCCCTGCTCAACTGTCAATCGCCCGCAAAACTGTATGGCAAAGATTTCCTAACACCGAGCCAGGATATTTATCCCAATAAGTAATTAATTAATAGAAGCCGAACTTTTCTGGTGTGGGCTATAACAGTATAACAACTATAACTGAGAATTAAAGTACAAATATACACTAATTGGTTCTATGCCACTGTTGTTAGGGAAACAATTATTCCCATATTATTTGAGAGTGAAGGTGTGAAAATCAAGAGTCATTTATTTTTTCGTTCTTTTGAGATTCTAAGATGCAAGTTGCCAAGTCTGAGAAGAAATTATTAAAGCAGAAAAGTCGATGCAGACATTGTTCTGCGTGGGTAGTTCCTTGGTTGCATCCAGAATTTCAGATGAAACCCCAAATCTTTGAGAAGGCCTTTGAGTTGCACTTTTATTTTAATGACCTTTAACAGCTATAGCCATGGTTCGCTTACAATCCACCTTTCGAATAACAGTCAATTCTGTAATAGTGACAATCCACCAATAAAATTAACAACCTACCCATAGCCAAGCCAACCTTAGAATGACAATCCACTTTTAGATTGACAATCCACTTTTAGATTGACAATCCACCCTTAGAATGACAACCCACTCCTAGAATGACAACCTACCCATATTATGAAAGCCCACCCCTAGAATGACAACCCACTCCTAGAATGACAAGCTACCCCTATTATGAAAGCCCACCCCTAGAATGACAACCCACTCCTAGAATGACAAGCTACCCCTATTATGAAAGCCCACCCCTAGAATGACAAGCTACCCATATTATGAAAGCACACCCCTAGAATGACAACCCACTCCTAGAATGACAACCCACTCCTAGAATGACAACCCACTCCTATAAAGACAACCCTCTGCTAAATTGACAACTCACCGACAATCTACCCTTCAAATATCAACAATTCCACCTTTGAATGACAACCCACTCCTAGTATGATAAACCACTCCTAGAATGACAACCCAAACTTACAAATGACAACTCAGCTTTGAAATTTTACAGTATAACCTTAGAATAATAACGCAATCTTAAAAGAACAACTCACTGTTTAGACTGACAACCCATCCTTCAGAACGAAAACCCTAGGTTAAAATTGACAATCCAAGCCTAAACAAAAAGTCAGATACAAAATATGCTCTATCAGACATGCAAGTTGAAATGCAAATCAAAGTAACTCACTCGGAAGCATCTGAATCCGACATGGTGCTTGAAGACAGAAATTTTATATGATTACTAATGTTGCTGCTTTTACTACTTGGGCTTCTGTGTCGCTCTCGGATGTTAATACCAGAAGCTTTATAACTATTTATTGATTGCTACAGTGGGGGGTTGCCTGAATTTTAAATCAATATTGCAGGCAAATAAAAACGGGGAAAATTATAAAAAAAGCCTCCATATTCCCTCCTTGGTGAATTAGTGAAAAAAGATTGCTAGATAAAACTGCATGCTAGACAGAACACTGCCAGTTGAACAATCAAGAGAACAACCCCAGCCACGAAGAGGGAGGGAGAAATGGCGCTATGGCGACAGTAAACTCTCTTCTATTATAGGGAGCAGCGTCTAAAAACCCAGCCGCAGCGACCAATTGAATTTTTGCTGGGGTTACGAGTGGGCGAGTGCGGAGCCAAGGACTTCTATGGGCTGGTAGGTATCTGGATTGGACACGCCCGAAATTTTGATTCAAGGTACTATTTACTATTTAATGAGCCAATACTGCCCATACCGCAGGCTCCATATCAGGGGTCGTGGGACGAGTCAGATGCGCTTACTGTCTAGGAGCTTCTGTCTATGGTAAAACCCTATTTGATGCAATGTATTTTAAAAGTATCCCACTGTTTTACTTAATAATTAATGAGTTTCCAATCCAATTTTCTAGCTCTAATTATTAGCAGTCTTTGGTGGAAACTAACCAAAGTACTTTACGCGTGTGTAGTAGTGTATTTATTAAAACTACTTACTTAAATTGATGAAGAAAGCTGTATTTTGGCAACAGCCCGAGCTTATAACACTGACAGTGTAGTTACCTGGGCAAACTGCCGTTCAATAGAGTAGAACGAGTATAAAAGAAAAATAGACTCGCTCAATGCGCCTGCCTACTCTAGCTAACTGTGTCAAAATTGAGAGAATTGAAGAGAGACAGTCTTCTCGCGCAACTGTGCACTGTGAGCTGGATGCTGGCACAGTTTGCATAGGACTTGAGTCCTTCAAAACATTTCTAGACGAATCGCCCACTTACTTATTAGGTCTATTCAGAAACAAGCTTTCTGCGAGAAACTGTCAGGAGCACTCAAGCTATAAAGAAGAAATTGCTTCTTGGAAGCTTGTAAGCTTCTGGACGCTTTCCAAAATTTTCTGCTTTTTTAGTTTTTAGAATTTTACAGCAAGCTAATTATTGGTGAAATTTGTTGTCTCTTTACTTACGGTGTTGGCTTGTTGAATTTGCTGTCGAGATGCTGGTATAGCGAGTTTTTCTGCAATTTTTTATATGATACCTCAGTAAAGTCACTTTAATATCAATATAATGGATTGCTAATCTATAGCCCATATCTGCTGGGTGAAGGAACAGAATGGATAGCTAATCTATAGCCATATCTGCTGGGTGAAGGAACAGAATGGATTGCTAATCTATAGCCATATCTGCTGGGTGAAGGAACAGAATGGATTGCTAATCTATAGCCATATCTCCTGGGTGAAGGAACAGAATGGATTGCTAATCTATAGCCATATCTGCTGGGTGAAGGAACAGAATGGATTGCTAATCTATAGCCATATCTGCTGGATGAAGGAACAGAATGGATTGCTAATCTATAGCCATATCTGCTGGATGAAGGAACAGAATGGATTGCTAATCTATAGCCATATCTGCTGGGTGAAGGAACAGAATGGATTGCTAATCTATAGCCATATCTGCTGGGTGAAGGAACAGAATGGATTGCTAATCTATAGCCATATCTGCTGGATGAAGGAGCAGAATGGATTGCTAATCTATAGCCATATCTGCTGGGTGAAGGAACAGAATGGATTGCTAATCTATAGCCATATCTGCTGGGTGAAGGAACAGAATGGATTGCTAATCTATAGCCATATCTGCTGGATGAAGGAACAGAATGGATTGCTAATCTATAGCCATATCTGCTGGATGAAGGAACAGAATGGATTGCTAATCTATAGCCATATCTGCTGGGTGAAGGAACAGAATGGATTGCTAATCTATAGCCATATCTGCTGGATGAAGGAACAGAATGGATTGCTAATCTATAGCCATATCTGCTGGATGAAGGAACAGAATGGATTGCTAATCTATAGCCATATCTGCTGGGTGAAGGAACAGAATGGATTGCTAATCTATAGCCATATCTGCTGGGTGAAGGAACAGAATGGATTGCTAATCTATAGCCATATCTGCTGGATGAAGGAACAGAATGGATTCTTAATCTATAGCCATATCTGCTGGGTGAAGGAACAGAATGGATTGCTAATCTAGAGCCATATCTGCTGGGTGAAGGAACAGAATGGATTGCTAATCTAGAGCCATATCTGCTGGATGAAGGAGCAGAATGGATTGCTAATCTATAGATATATTTGCTGGATTATGAAATAAAATGGATTGCTATTCTTTTTAGGTAATATTTAAGTGTCGATCTAAACCTCCATTTCTTCGTATATTTTAGAGCAGTCCCGAACGCCTCTACTCAAATAAGTAGTGCAGCATGAAATCTACTAAAAGCTGTCACTCACAATAAGTCTGCTGCCACCTGACTGGTCAGCGCCTGGCACATTCTTCTTCAAGCCTCTGGCCACCTCTGACCAGATGTTCGGCTGCCGTTTCTCCTGCTCATCCCGGGTGTCAGACATCACTCGGTCTACAGCGCCTCGAAGTTTGGCCAACGACGAGCTGCTTGCTTCTGCAGCCACCGTTTAGTGATCGAAATTTGAAATTCTATTTAGTATAGCGAGTGGCAAACTTTAAAAAGCAGGACGAAAACTATAACGTCCTTGTTGAATCAAATTAGAGTGAAATACTTGTATGAGGGATGCTAATATTTTTAGTAGCGTGAACGAATGCGATATTTTCGAAGTGAACTAACTATTCGAGACTGACCTAAAATGTAAGCGACTAGAGTGTGACCAACAAGAAGTAATATGCTATAGAGTGTGACTGGCAGTGAGTGACCTTCTAGAGTGTGACTGGCATTCAGGGAGTGACCTGCTGGACTGTGACTGGCAGTGAGTGACCTGCATCAGTGTGACTGGCAGAGAGTGACCTGCATCAGTGTGACTGTCAGTGAGTGGCAATGAGTGACCTGCTAGAGTGTAACTAGCAGTGAGTGGCAATGAGTGACCTGCTAGAGTGTGACTGGCAGTGAGTGGCAATGAGTGACCTGCTAGAGTGTGACTGGCAGTGAGTGGCAATGAGTGACCTGCTAGAGTGTGACTAGCAGAGAGTGACCTGCTAGAGTGTGACTGGCAGAGAGTGACCTGCTAGAGTGTGACTAGCAGTGAGTGACCTGCTAGAGTGTGACTGGCAGTGAGTGACCTGCTAGAGTAGTGACTGGCAGAGAGTGACCTGCTGGAGTGTGACTGGCAGAGAGTGACCTGCTGGAGTGTGACTTGCAGTGAGTGACGTGTTAGAGCCTGACTGGAAGTGTACAGTAAGAAGATAAATGCCAAGTAAATACTGTTTTGCTATCCCAGAAGTATGTGTACTTCACTCAGCCTTCGAGAGATGTCTCAAAGTGACCTAAGGGGATCAAAGTGATCAAATCACTTGAGGGCTACAAGCATGCAAAGCTTCATATTCAGCCGCTTACCCATTTTTTTTCTACAGTGCCCTTCAAAGCGGTTGTCAATGCAGAGATCAAAGTCTGTCTGACGCGCTAGCCTGTGCGAGAACTGACTGAGTACACAAACTGTCTTTCTGAACTCTCTCTTATCTACCTGAGCAGCTAATATAACAATTATACAAGTTAATAGAAACTAATATTGAGTAGACTCCCCCCTAGGGCCATTGGTCTGGCGCTGTTTAATACGGACCGAAGCGGAGGCTCAGTATTCTGCAGCTGCAATTGTGCACTTCTGTTCTACTCAAAACTTCGACTCAAAGCGCGAGAGCCCCCAGCACCCCTCATCTCTTCCACATCTCATCCAGTCCAGCAACCCCCGCAGTTTTATTACCTCCAACAGCAGTTGCCCAGAGTAAACAGATGTCTTATCTTTGAGTACGTACTCTCAAACTGAAAATTTCTCAAAAAATAGAATTTACATATCTCAGGCGGGACGAAGTATTTTATAATTAATTCTGGACCGCTTCATTATTCAAACATATAAGTACGTTATTTCAAGAGAAATTATTCCGGAAATTTATTGTAGAAATTAATTTATTCAACAGAATGCCGCGTGCAGCTCCCTTTGTTTTTGTCACGCGTTTAATCAATCAGAAATTTTTTTGGCTTGCAAATACCTTTGTTAGAACTATGATTTTTTCAGGTGCTCTTTTTACAACAGTTGAAAGACAGACAGTCTCCGCTTCATCTACTGCTAGTCTGGTGGTCAAGTTGAAAGTACCATGCAAAGTTGACGAAACTTCCTGACCAACTCTCAGGTGTGATCCACTCTTGGACAGACCATCTGCGAGAACTCTGAAATCCGAGAGAGCAGGTGCGAACTAGCCGTTGATTCAGCATTCGTGTTTTTTGTTTTATCCACGCCTAGTTGATAAATGCTCACCGGAGAAGTCAACAAAACCGTCGCCATTTTTGTCGGCCTCTTTGATCATGTCGCTGAGCTCTTCGTCACTGAGCACCTGACCCTGGCTCTCCATCACTGAGCGCAGATCAGCGAGGTCGATCAGCCCGTTGTTGTCTTTGTCGAATACCTGCAGGATGTTCAGCGATGCGTATATCTACTACTACTACTACTACTACTACTACTACTACTACTACTACTACTACTACTACTACTACTACTACTACTACTTACTACTACTACTACTACTACTACTACTACTACTACTACTACTACTACTACTACTACTACTACTACTACTACTACTACTACTACTACTACTACTACTACTACTACTACTACTACTACTACTACTACTACTACTACTACTACTACTACTACTACTACTACTACTACTACTACTACTACTACTACTACTACTACTAAGACTTACTACTACTACTACTACTACTACTACTGCTACTACTTACTACTACTATTACTACTACTACTACTACTATACAATTTGAACTGATATCTTTCAGCGCAGGACGAAGAAAGTCCTAATTAGGAGGTAGGAAAATCAGGGAAGCCACGCCCTCTAGTCTCGCTGCCAATAAAGGCACAGCGGAGCACAGCCAGAATTCACCCTCAGCTCAGGAAAGACTCATGACGCGAGCTAATTGCCGAATACTCGTTTGTGCATCTCGAATTACTGATTATTACTGCAGGACTCCCGCCTTTGTCTCGCACAGGCCCTGGATTAGTAAGCAAATACTTCATAATTGCTAACTAGCTTTCTTTTTTTACTTTTCACGTTCCTCATCAGTGAGTTCAATCCTAAGAAGCATATAGGAAAGCAAAACATGACGGCTGCTGCTCTGAACACTGGTTAGTTCCTCTCTGACTCAGATCTACTCAAGCCTTCGGCCTGGCTTCTATTAATCTAATCCTGCAGAGGATTATCGTATGGCTTGAGCTTGAGCAGTTCATCCTAAGCCGTCATGTTCATTAACTAGAAATTTCTAAATGCGATCTGCTCTCGTCAACAACTAGTACACTAGAAATACATTTTATGAGCTGTAATTATACACGGTTTAAATGACCGATTTCAAGGCTTTAAGGTTTAACTCGACAAGGAACATATATTCTTTAACTCCAGCTTGCACCCCTGGTGCTGGCGCCCCCTGGTGCTGGCGCCCCCTGGTGCTGGCGCCCCCTGGTGCTGGCGCCCCTGGTGCTGGCGCCCCCTGGTGCTGGCGCCCCCTGGTGCTGGCGCCCCTGGTGCTGGCGCCCCCTGGTGCTGGCGCCCCCTGGTGCTGGCGCCCCCTGGTGCTGGCGCCCCCTGGTGCTGGCGCCCCCTGGTGGTGGCGCCCCCTGGTGCTGGCGCCCCCTGGTGCTGGCGCCCCCTAGTGCTGGCGCCCCCTGGTGCTGGCGCCCCCTGGTGCTGGCGCCCCCTGGTGCTGGCGCCCCCTGGTGCTGGCACCCCCTGGTGCTGGCGCCCCTGGTGCTGGCGCCAAACAGTGAAACTACTGCAGCGATGCACGAGTCGGACTCACAGCAAAGGCCCGCCTAAGCTGCTTCTCGCGCCGGTGCTGCCGCATCGCCTCCTCCGAGATGACTCGCTCCGACATCATGTGCACGAACTCGTCAAAATCAATAGAGCCGTTGCCTGCATTGTGCAGATCGGGGAGTAGAAGAGGGTTGGGACAGTCAGTGCCTGATTTGAAAAGTCAAGTACATGTTTGAATCTTTATGATGCCATGCTGAGCTTTTGTTAAGACAGTAAATTCAATTTCCTTTTTCAGGGGTCCTCTTAATCCTTTTAATCCTCCCAGCGGCTTATTCACTAGTCTTCGCCCAGCTACACTCAACTCTGATTTCCGCGAGACGTCTCTTATTCAAGGCTTATAACTGAGCTTTCCTGCTCTGAGTTCTGCTGACTAAAAACTGCTTCGCGCAATTCATCATTTGCCATCTAATTTGGAATGTACCTTGGAAGCTAGCAAATCCTTGATGCGGTCTGCCCTGTCACTGGGTTAGAAAGAAAGCCCTTGTTTTTTTCAATGGAACAAAAACATCGAAAACGTGACTAGAAATTATTTTCACATACAGAGATTTCGGATCAACTGACGGTGCGGACTACAAAATTGAAACGAGCGGACACAGGGGCGTCGCCATGGATTTTTTGTTGGGGGGGGGGGGCAAAGCCAAGAATTATACATGTACATGTGCACATGACTGAATTCCTACATGTACATTACTTTCAGAATCGGTGTTCTCGGCGCTCATTTTAGCGCCGCAGCCACTCATTTTAGCGCCGCAGGTACTCATTTTAGCGCCACAGGCACTCATTTTAGCGCCGCAGGCACTCATTTTAGCGTCAAAGGCACTCATTTTAGCGTCAAAGGCACTCATTTTAGCGCCGCAGGCACTTATTTTAGCGTCAAAGGCACTCATTTTAGCGTCAAAGGCACTCATTTTAGCGCCGCAGGTACTCATTTTAGCGCCGCAGGCACTCATTTTGGCACCGCAGGCACTCATTTTGGCGCTGCAGGCACTCAATTTGGCGCCGCAGGCACTCATTTTAGCGCTGCAGGCACTCATTTTGGCACCGCAGTCACTCAATTTGGCGCCGCAGGCACTCATTTTGGCGCTGCAGGCACTCAATTTGGCGCCGCAGGCACTCATTTTAGCGCTGCAGGCACTCATTTTAGCGCTGCAGGCACTCATTTTGGCACCGCAGTCACTCAATTTGGCGCCGCAGGCACTCAATTTGGCGCCGCAGGCACTCATTTTGGCGCTGCAGGCACTCAATTTGGCGCCGCAGGCACTCATTTTAGCGCTGCAGGCACTCATTTTGGCACCGCAGTCACTCAATTTGGCGCCGCAGTCACTCAATTTGGCGCCGCAGGCACTCAATTTGGCGCCGCAGGCACTCATTTTGGCGCCGCAGGCACTCAATTTGGCGCCGCAGGCACTCAATTTGGCGCCACAGGCACTCATTTTAGCGCCGCAGGCACTCAATTTGGTGCCGCAGGTGTTATGTTTTGTCGCCCTGAAGCAAAATTATTTGATTTCCATAACTGGTCACAAGGTGGGGTGGGGGTTCAAAGCATTGGCATGTCCCCCCCATAGATTTTACTGGGGGGGGGGACATTTTTCCCCTGTCCTCCCCGGTGGCGACGCCCCCGAGCAGACAGTTAAGCACAGTTGGTCGCGGTTAGTACACAGTACTCTCGAATAACTGTTAATCCTCTTGTGGGATTAAACTAAGCGTAGAATTTAATCATTCAAATTGCCATCATTCAATCACGACTAATGAAAATTCGCTTTCAAAACAGAATTCAACCTGTCAAAGACAGGACAGCGTGCTAGCTAATAAGGTTGAGCACTCTTGTGCTTTTTTGCTGAGCAGCTTCAATATTTTCCATATCTATATACTCGTAGTTGGGAAAAGCATGGAATGTAAATTTAATGTTTTTACGGCCTTAACATTGAAATCTACATGTCTCTTTGAACTCTGCGCATGCGTACGTTTCCGTGTGGGCGCTCTGGGGTCAGCTAAAGATTCATTTAATTTTCAGTCAGCGATGCAGCTGCGACCATAGCAACTGATTTAATCCCCAGTTATTGACGAAATGAAAAAAAGCCACGATAAAAGCAGCGTTGAGTTGGCATGATTTTGCGATAATAAGCGAACGGTAGTCGCGCGGTAAGAGAGAGAGAGAGGGGGAAAGAGAAATGGCCGGGCAAAGCAGATGATGCAGGAGATAGCTCAAATCAAGTAGAGAATGGCATGAATTCCCGGACATCATGATTACATTATGTAGAACTAGGTTTCTCAATAGCCATCGGTGTTTACGATATTTGAGAAGGCATTTATAATATGCTGATGGAAAAATACTTACACAAGACGGACAAGAAGAGTACACAGTAATAACTAACTAGCTAACTAATTAACTAACTAACTAACTAACTAACTAACTAACTAACTAACTAACCAACTAACTAACTAACTAAATAACTAACTAACTAACTAACTAAATAACTAACTAACTAACTAAATAACTAACTAACTAACTAACTAACTAACCAACTAACTAACTAACTAACTAACTAACTAACTAACTAACCAACTAACTAACTAACTAACTAACTAACTAACTAACTAACTAACCAACTAACTAACTAACTGACTGACTGACTAACTAACTAACTAACTAACTAACTAACTAACTAACTAACTAACTAACTAACCAACTAACTAACTAACTAACTAACTAACTGACTAAGTAACTCATTAGCATACCGTCTCTGTCAACCTGTCGCATTATATCCTGCAGCTCTTCGGCACTGGGATTCTGGCCCAGAGTCTTCATCGCCTCCTCTAACTCCTCGGCGCTGATGAAACCGTCACCATTTTTGTCGAACAGCTTGAAGGACTCGCGAATGTCTGCAGAGGTCCAAGGCAATGAGGGCCATGCGTGGGGCCAATACAGGTGATGATAAGAAGCAGCAAAAATCAAAGGACTGACGTACCTGCTAGCTGACTGGGTGTCAGATTCTTAGTAGTATGCATTGTCCAAGCCGAGTCTGAAAGGCAGTGTGCATGGCTCATATTTTAGGTTTTTTAACTACGTGTAACTCGTCCTCAACCTCAACAGCATTGAATCCTAAACAGCGCAGAACACATTTCTAACCAACAATTACCGCATGATTCTCATTTCAAAAAGGAACGAACCGAGCAGTACAATGCTTGAAACTATCTGAGAAAGGTGCCTCATTAGGCATTTCCGTGATCTACAGCTATAGTGCAAAGAGCGTGACGGGGGTGCAACCGGAGTGACGTCCCTAAATCCTTCATCTTTTCTGCTTTTTTTTCAAAGGAGATTAGCTTAGCTAGTCGAAAATGTCTCTTGCCTGGGCAGTCAGGCCTTGCATAAATGATGAGCAGTTGCTCAAACTGCATCGTATATCACTTTTAAAGCTTCTAGCTCTCTACTGCTACTGAATCACTCGCCGAATATCTTGCTTTTTCAGCTGGTGTTTTAAATGACAATGTCAGGCAGAAAAAGGATCTTACCTGATCTTACCTCAGGTAGCTGATTATTCGCAAATATCAGCGAAGACAGAGACAGGAAAAGGCAGAATTTATCGAGCACAGGTTTTGCCAGTCAGTTTTGCTATTGGCAGATGCTGGCCATGCAGAACCTGAGATCTACCGACCAATTGGAGAAGAGAATAACAAAAATGATTGAGTTTGAGGCAATGCTAGCTGATTTTGCTGTTGAAGAACATTTCTAAAGAATCATTTTTTTATAATTCAATAAAATTATTAATCCCGAATTCAGATCCTTGGATTCAGTAGCCATCACAATCCAGTTTAAAATATAGGCAGAATTTTATGATAAAACGAAAGAAAGAATTTACATTGAATCAGTATAAAAACTTAATCTAAACTAAAGCACAGAGAGCAGTCATCCACTGTAGTAAAAAAGTCTTTAAAGTGAAAAAGAAATCGGAAAAATTTGAAAAGATTTCAAGCAAAACTGGTGTCACTTCGGTCTCTTGAACTTCCTGTCCTTGGCGCCGACCTCGCACAGCTGGAGCACTCGGGCCGGCGTCAGCGGCAGCTCGAACGTCAGGTTCACGTCCGGCTTTCCCTGCTGCTTCCGGAAGGCCTCAATCGCTCTCTTGATGGCGGTGACGCAGGTGGCCGCCAGACCGAGCGGCGGCTCCCCGATCGCCTTGGTGCTGAACACGCTGTCGGTGTCTCCCGGCTTCTTCAGCAGGTGGACGCGGAAGTCGCGCGGCACGTCGGCAGCTTGCGGCGGCTTATAGTTCCAGGTACCGTCGGCCAGGTTTCGCCCGGTGTCGGAGTCGTACACGGTTCTCTCAGTCAGGTAGTAACCCATGCCGAACACGTAGGCGCCCTCGATCTGGCCAATGTCCACGCCAGGGTTGAGGCTCTTGCCGATGTCCATCGTGATGTCGGACCGCAGGACGACGTACTCGCCGGTGAGGATGTCCACCTCCACCTCGGCCGCGCCAACGCCGAGGGTAGAGTAGCGAGCGTGCTGGCCTTCACGGTCCTTAGGATAGTAGCTGTGAATCGGTTAGGTTTAAGTTAACTTTTTACAATTCTTTAGGTAAATTTTGTCTGTTTCTAATCAAAAAAAAAGTTTTCAGGGATTCGAAGGAAAAGAGCTGTTTTCACGAGTATTGACTGTCTATTCTGTGACAGTGTCGTACAGTTATAGTTGGTTTTGTATCGACAGCGTCGCAGAACCCTCCCACCGCTTCTGAGGACGTACTGCTCTGTCTCACATTCATCAGTGCATCTACACCTTTTAGCTGCAGCGCGTTGAAGCAGTCACCTCTGCATGGACTCGCCAGGTGCACGAACTGCGATATTGAGTCCTATCACCGAGGTCTGTCACGACTAATTAAGACAACACACCTTAATTTGTGGCTTTACCATAGACAGTCTTGTGAAAGCGATCAAGACACATCTGCTACACCTTTCTGCGTCTTATTTCGATAAAACTGCATTCAATATCGACATCGTATATTCGATATCGGCAGCTAGCGCCTCGTGCGGCAGACTGTCTATGGAAACTGCACTCAATTTCGCCAGCGCCAATCTAAAAGGAAAATAAAGACAGAATAGTGGGATTTCTTAGAGTCTGCACAAGTACTGCATTTGGAGTACAGTCCCTACCTCGATTTTTACCATAGAGAGTCCATGCAAGCTGAAAGTCGGCAACCCACCATTTTGCAGCAGCAACCAATTTTCTTGAATTCATCATTACTGTTCCCTGACCTCTAAGTACGAGCTAATGTACATGTATTTAAATCGAAGCTTTTGCTTTCATACCAATTTCAAAAAAGGGCTTGTAGCCTAGTTTTTAGATCATCGGATTCACGACTTGAAGGTCGGGGGGTTCGATTCCTGATCTAACTGGAACAATTTGTGTCCTTGAGCAAGACACTTAACTCTGCATTGCTTCAGTTCACCCAGCTGTAAAATGGGTGCCAGCATTAGCTGGGGTAATTGAGGGTGTGTGGCGACCCCCCAGTCCTTGGACTGAACAGCCGTACGCAGCCTTCAGATGCGCCGCGCAATAGCTGCGGCTGAGCTG
Organism: Macrostomum lignano; assembly: GCA_002269645.1. Classification (NCBI taxonomy): domain Eukaryota; kingdom Metazoa; phylum Platyhelminthes; family Macrostomidae; genus Macrostomum; species Macrostomum lignano. The sequence continues at coordinate 147,424 of NIVC01002434.1, forward strand.
TCGGTTGCACATCTGGCCCAATTGGGGCAGGCGTAATCAATTACTATTATAATAATAATTATTATTATTATTAAAATTTCATATCGCGCTTCGCTCCGGTTTTTTATTTTACTTTTAATTGCTCGACTTTGTATTTCATCTGGAAATATATATTACGACTCGTTTCGCATGCTTGTTATTGCAAGATTTTCTCTCTTTTTCTCTGACGGGAGGTGACTACAGTGAAAATTGTGTCACTGCTGCTTCTACTGCTAAATTTTTGAAGACGTAGCCGGGTTAGGTTGGCAGATGAGCTCTCTGGACTCTCTGGAGCCTCGAAAGTAAGTCGGCCAAAGCTGAAACGCATTATTCGTAAAAAAATTACTCGCAATTTTTTTGGTTCCGTTTTCTAAACATAATGAATTTGAGATCAAACGCTGAACAGGTGTGGTAATTAAAGCTTTTTGCTTGGTTTTCACACATTCTGGATATTTATCTGCTACAGATCTTCTCGAATTTGATGCCCGTGTCTGCATTTTCAAAGCAAGTAATTGGCATATAGGTCCAATTCAATTACTCACGTTCCGAAAGCCTTGAGCAGTACGCCCGAGTTGATGGCAGTCGATACCAGCTCAAGCCAATTCGCCTCCGGCTTGGTTAATTTAATTGGCAACAGCCGCTCTCTGATTTGACTGCCAGCAACCTTCGCGGCCATGGCGTTGAGCTCGCTGGTAGCGCTGCCACCAGTTCCGTCCATCTGCGGCAGCAGCATGCTATCTGTCGGTTTGGTCTTCACCATGTCGAGCGCAGCACCAAACTCGGCCAGTTGAGCAACAGCCGCTTGAGCAACTTTCGTGGTCAGACCCTGGCCCATCTCGGCACCGCAGTGCACAATAGAGATGCTGCCGTCAATGAGCACAGTGACATCTACCTGAGGTATTCCGAACCTCTCGTAGGACACCGGATAGGATATTCCGGACATGTCTATGCCGCGTTTTCTGTACAAGTTCTCCTATTTTAATTTATTATAAAGGAGGGGTTACAGCTCGTGCTTGAATGAAATAACTATAGCTGAATATACAGCTTTGAGTTAGCTCACCTTATTGAACTGCTCAACACGTTTTCTTCGCTTGTCAATATCAGCTGCAATGCTGAGCTCATCCCACATTCGCGCCATGTTGTCGTCGGGCCGTTTTAGACCGGTAAAGTCAGTCTGGACGGAGTTTAAGTAGGTAATTAAAAATGTGTTCTTTAAGATGTGCTCTGTACTGCAATTGTGACAAGTTGAGACGGCCGTTGACAGTGGATCATGATGGATCACACCTGTTGACAGCGGCTACAGGTAATTTTACACCCAAACATGTACATATAATAATAATATTTGAATGTCCCTATGACACCTGCCCCAATGGCCCCGCGCATCTGAATGCTGCGTACGGCTGTTCAGTCCAAGTCCAAGGACTGGGGGGTGGCCACACACATCCACTCAATTACCCCAGCTAATGCTGGCACCCATTTTACAGCTGGGTGAACTGAAGCAATGCAGAGTTAAGTGTCTTGCTCAAGGACGCAAATCGTTCCTAGTAGGTAGAGAATCGAACTCCCGACCTTTCAGTCATGAGTCCGACGCTCTCTGACCACTAGGCTAAACGACGCTGCTAAACGATCGATAGTAAAACTACGAGCTAAGAATATCATCTTAGAATGCAATCAGAAGTATTGCACCTGACTGACTTACCTGACCGGCACAGTACAGGTTCCTTCTCTTGAACTCAATAGGATCCAATTTCAACTCGTGAGCCAGGTGATCCATCATGAGCAGGCTAAATACTGCTGCGGGCGCCGAGCCCGGACATCGCATGGACGTTGTCTGTGGCTTATTAGTCTTCAAGAACAGCAGATCCCGCTTGTAAGTCGGCGAATAGAACGCCTGATCCAGGGACTGGTCGATTTCGTGTCCCAGAATCACGATAAAGTTGCACGAACTGCCGGCATCGACAATTGACTGCCAGTGAACGCTCATTAACTGCCCGTCGGCGGATGCTCCAGCTCTGTATTTGGCCATCACAGTCGGTCGCTTCTGTCCGCATTGAGCCAGCGTGTCCAGGCGCACAAACATGCGACACGGCCGGTGAGTGATGTCGCAAGCGATGGCGCACACAGCAACTGCGTGGTCAACCTTGTTGTCGATTAAGATGATGTTTGCAAAAATGTGAGTCCTGCCGAATTAACTCGATTGCTGATAGAAGCTCGTAGTCGCTGGGAGACAGATAAACAGACAGACAGACAGACAGACAGACAGACAGACAGACAGACAGACAAACAGACAGACAGACAGACAGACAGACAGACAGACAGACAGACAGACAGACAGACAGACACGCCAGGGGTTAGCGAAATGGGCGGCAACGCCTCCTCGCTGTTTCCGGACGCACGGAGCCCCCTGCAGCTAAGTCAAGTAAGTCAAGACAGACAGACAGACAGACAGACAAACAGAAAGACAGACAGACAGACAGACAGACAGACAGACAGACAGACAGACAGACAGACAGACAGACAGACAGACAGACAGACAGACAAACAGACAGACAGACAGACAGACAGACAAACAGACAGACAGACAGACAGACAGACAGACAGACAGACAGACAGACAGACAGACAGACAGACAGACAGACAGACAGACAGACAGACAGACAGACAGACAAATCGTGAACTACACATTTTTGAGCAAAGAACTCACTAAGCTTTTTATCCAAGACTTTTTAAAATGATCAGTTTGTTCATTAGAAGCAATCAATCAGTAAATATTGATGTACAAACCATGAAAAACTTTCCACCGAAGCCGCCGCCAATTCTCGGACAGATCACTCGAAACTGATGCTGCGGTCGACGCATGACTTTGGCCAGCACCGCGGCCACAATCTCTGCCCACTGATGCGGCGCGTTCACTACAAAACCTTCCTCGGTTTGGCGGACACTCGCGGTGATCGACTCCATGAAAAAGTGCATCTGCTCACCCACAGAAATCTCACCTTCTACTTGAACCGGCTGTTCGCTTAAGGCAATATCGGGGTCCAGTTTAGAAACTTTCTGAGTATCGTGAAAGTAAATTGACTTCTTTTTGAATGCTTCTGTTGGGTGCAGAATCGGTTCCGACTTTCCGGGTTCGTATCGGACAGCCACCAGACTGGCCGCTCGGTCGGCGGCCCACTGCGAGTCAGCCGCAGCCACGGCTATGGGCTGACCGGCGAATGCCACGTCGGACGAAGGAAAAATTTCGTCTGTTTGCCTTGGAAATTTTTTTCTGTGTTATAAATGGAAATTACGCACCTGTGCATCTCTGAAGCTATAGTATTACGAGTACTTACGAATCCTTTGGGAAAATAGGCAAGCTAATATTATTGTTGTATCTTCCTTCCAGGTCACTGACAGACAGTAAGCGCTGATACCCAGGAACATTCTAAAACGGAAAGCAAGAGATACTTCCAATCAGCTACTAAGGCACATTTGTCGTTGGTCGTAATCTTAGAGACTACTTGGATTGTTAATGTTAAATAACCTCAGCTTCCTCAGTGTCGAAACCGGTGACCTTGATGGCGGCCTCGGGAGCCAGAACGTAGGCCAAGAACAGCTCATTTGCGTGAGCTGGGTAGTCGTTCACGTAGGTGGCCTCGCCGGATGTCTGCGCCTTGGACTCGAGCTTCCTGACCGACTGGCCCAGCGGTGCCGGCTGAAGCTCTTCGACAAAGTCCTGCTCGCCCCTCTGGAGAGGCCGGGTGAGGACGGGACCGCCCGAGCGAGCGGCGCCTTCCACAGCGTCGCTGCCGATGTCCAAGATGGTCTTGTAGAGAAGGTTCACGGCCAGCTGTCGACGGTGCTCGGGTGAGGAGGCGGTGGCTTCCTCGACCGGCACCACCTCCGACTCGAGCACCTTTAGTGCCGCTGTGAGGATTAAAATGCTTGAGTAAAATAATAATCTTATTATCATTGAAAATAATATTGTTTTAAGTTTTCATAAGCTTACACTCCACAACTTCTGAATCCATCAGGCTCTTGTGCAGAAGAAAGTTCTCTGTCCCCGTGGCTCGATTCTACGACAAAAACGTACACAAAAATTAAGCTGTGAGGCTACTAAAGCTACAGAACTACAGAACCACATGCAGTGCTTACAAATTTGTCAGAAATTCCTCCAATAACAATAGTAGGACGCTCAATCACAGTGTAGTCTTTTTTCTTATTAACGGCAAGCTGGAACGCTCCGTTGACGTAGGCATGAGCGTTCTGCAAAACGTGGAGAGTGACATTTTATATACTAGAGCAGTGAAAAAGAGCAAGATAATGTTGCACGTGTAACTCACAAGCTGACGCGGCGTGATCTTGAACGACCTGTAGAAGTGCTGGTCCGTCGAGATCGCCGGCAGCTTGGCCGACACGATCACCTTCCCGCGCATGTCCAGCCTCAGAAAGTCGGTCAGCACGTGATCCTGAGTACCCTGCTCATCCGCCACCTTGATCACGGTCTTGGCCGCCTCCAGTGTGATAAACACGTCCGACGGAAAGTCCTGGTGTCGGTGCTTCATCATGAGGTTTCCAGCCCACGACGCATTCGCGCGAACGGCCTGATTGGCTACCTGCCACAGAATATAGACAGAATGCCCGATCGGCTGTCGCGGGATGTTTGGAAATTAATATGCAAACAAACTACTTTTGTGGTGAAGCGGAGCATTAGTTATGAAAATTCGATATGCATATATATATTTATAATATATGTTGACTCTGCGTATGATTCTATAAACTTAGATACTGCTTCAGAATTTAAAATTAACAGGTTTGGCAGTGCCTAGGCTGATTAATGATTGATTCCAGGCTTTCCTAGTTCTACTTGAGCCACAGCAACGATATCTGCCCAGTTTGCAGTTTTTCGAGTGCCGCTATAATCAAATTCAATGCAATGCTTATGCAGAGCATTTCGCATGTTCTTTAAGCAATGAGGAACATCGATTTAAGCTGGAATCAGTGACTGAACTCCGTCTACTTCGATGCACACGGAAGGGCGATCAGGATTCGCCCCTAACTGTCGCAAGCACTGCCACTGAGTAGACTCCTGGTCACACACGATGCCGGAAAGCGTGAGTCCCATTCTGTTAACTGCAGCGGTAAGGTTCTGCTGTTTCTTTGTACGAGCGTACAGCTGGAGCGTCGGGTATGCCGTGGGCATCAGTCTGACCCCAGGCTCATGTCTCTGGTCAGGACACACGTACATGCTGTCGGGAAAATGGTGGCTGCACACGACAGCGTTCTTCCACCTCGCTTCGTTTTTCTTGCCCAAGAGGTCTGATCGGAAAATGCGCCGAGCCCAATCTTCACACCTACAGTAGTTAGGTTTCAGTGAATGACTGTGTGGCAATAGCAGGCAAGTCACGCATGTACATGAACATACCTTTCACGGTTTTCTGGGAAACGATGAAATCTCGTTTGTGCAGGACATTTGTTTGTGTAATTCTGGCAGCCATAAGCAGCGCATTGCCTTCTTGATGCTGTCATAATGTTAAAGTTGTCTCTGTTAATGCCTTCGTTGCTGCCAATCACTGCCTTATTAATGTCAGTAGCAGCAGCCGCTGCCACAGAATATACTGTATATTCTATGGCATCGGCTGCTGCTACTCGCAGTCTCAGTCGTCTATGGCAGAACCTTTCCGAGCCGCATACGAGTAAGTATAAGTGACTACTATCTTTCTTCACCACAAAAGTAGCTAAACATGCAAATACTTTTTGCGGCAGATTTTTCTGCGAGAGGGCTGATCGGCCATTCTGTCTATATTCTGTGCTACCTGCTGGTAGTGGTCGCTGATTCTGTCGAGGTGAGCCAGTCCGGTCACCTTCTCGGCTGCCTCCTTGAATGTGTCGATCAACTCGCGCAGAGTGACGGTAGCACCGATCTCCAGACCCGACTTGCTCAGCTGAACCCAATGCGAAGTGTTACTTAGCTTGCACTTTGAGCGTACAGTCCATCTGATAAACTCTTGCTGTAACATCTACTACTCACCCTGATGTTGTGCAGCTCTGGAACGTTGCGAACGTTGATGTAGCAGTTGACGAGCACGTCTTCCTTGAACACTCCGGCAGAAGTGTTTCCGCACACGAGCTGGTACTCATCGTCCTTGTACCGCTTGAGCAGCTTGAGCAGTTGGTCTAAGCTTCCAGGATTGTAGAAGCGCTGTCCCTTCCAGCCGCGAGCGATTGGGATCACACCGGATGTAGGTGGCTTCGCGATGCCTTCAGCGCACAGGCTCTTGTTCATTTCCTGAGCAATGGAGTTGATGTTGTATGTGTAAAGGGGTTGAATGGGATGTTGAAAGGGACTAATGATTGTGCGCCCGACAACATGCATGTAGGTGTAAACCTCAGACTCACCTCGATGTCCACGCAATCACCGTTGTTCGAGTCGCACGCGAACGACTTCATGCCGTCGAGAATGGACCGATAGCCTGTGCAGCGACAAATGTTTCCATCGAAGAAGTGCTCGACCTGCTGCATCGTCGGCTTCGGGTTCTCCTGCAGCTGGCTGTACATGCTCATGACGAATCCGGGAGAGCAGAAGCCGCACTGGGTTCCATAGTGCTCGGCGAGTCTCTCTTGGATCGGGTGGTACGGCTTGCCGCTGCCTCCGATGCCCTCGATGGTGGTGACATGCCAGCCTACTGCCGAGTACACCGGACACAGGCACTGCAAACGATCACACGAGTCGCGTCATGACCCCAGAGCTGACGTATTCAACTTCATCCTTAGTAGGTCGTAATCACGAAGCAAAAGGTGACTCACCGAGTTGACAGGCACTGACACGACCTCTTCTGTAGCCGGGTGCTTGTAGGTGGCCGTGACAACGCAGCATCCGCACCCGCCTTCTCTACACATAACTTTGGTGCCCTTGAGGTTGAGCACATCGCGAAGGAAGTCGTTCAGGCTGGTCTCAGGGTTGCAGTCTCTGGGAACTACATTAAACGTTTGGGAAGAAATTGATCAAAAGTGCCAATTAATGAAGAAAAGTCAAGAAAGAATGCTTATCTCGCTTACTATCGATGGGTTTTCCATTGACCCACACTGCTGGGTCTCTGATGGACGACGAGACGTCACTCATAGTCGGTCGGTTTGCAGATCAATACAATTTCTGTCGTTTTTTTCTATCGAACGACGGCTCTCCCACAGTCACTTCAGCTACTGTTTTAAATAGCCTACTTCAGCGAGAAAGTGTGCTTAGCTTATTTGGTATTGCTGCTTTTAGCCAATTAAGGCAAGTCAGATCTTTACTATCTTTTGAAGTACTTGGCAAAGGAAATGGAACGGCTTTTTTAGATTGGAGCCGGTCAGTATGTTTTCAAACTCTATTGCACGTGCCTCGCTATGTCAGCAGTTTATAGCTTGCTGAATGCTAACACTTGCGTTAGAAATTGATCTCTTAATGATAAGAGAACCGAAGATAGCTTTGAGATACATGTAGAACTGAGAAGCTCGTGTGTTTTGAACTACATTTCATAGCCACTCTCCTCTGACTGACAACAAGCATTTTGAAACGATTTCTTTTAATAAACTCAGCAACATTGAAAAGTTTCCACCCTCGCGCCAGCAGTGTATATATAGAGCTTCAAAACTGGTTTTGTCGCCAGACTTGTGCCATGGACAAAAAATTGGGTCATAGACGCCAGATAAGTCGAAGGAAACAGTCACATGGAGCAGACAGCAGCAGCTTACAGGAGTCTAAAATCCACGTTCGCAAACGATTGCAATGGTTCGCCAAATGACCGACCTGGAACGAGCGCGCGCCATTGGCATGCTTGACGCTCGGATCTGTTGCTCGCCAAATTGGGCGGTCGCACACAGCAATCCGCAAACTGCAGATCAAGTGCAGAGAAACAGGCAACGGGAGCTCGTGTTCCTGGATGCGACTGTGACTGCCGAGTCGTACGCCAACCTTCTACAGACGCGCCTGCTGCCCTTCATTGATGCTTCATGTGGTGGTGTGGGGAACAGCGTCCTCCAAGACGACAGCGCCCCACCGCATCGCGCAGCTGCTGTGGCGCATCTGAAGGAGCTGCTGCACCTGCGATCATTGCGCTGGCCGTCCCGATCACCGGACATGAATCCCATAGAGCACGTTTGGGATTACCTGAAGCACTCGATTCGGCGCGGCAATCCGCCGCAAAACGTTGCCCAACTGCGCGAATCACCGTCTACGGCATGGCAACAACTACCGCAAAATTTTCTGCGACGCCTGGTTCTGGGGATGCCCCGGAGAGTAAGTGCTCTGCTGCCCGCACGTGGCTGCTATACGCGTTACTGACCCTGTTCTGGGCAAGTTGTCACCCATGCTCGCGTACTTTGTTTCTTCGCTGTTCCTTTGCTTCGTTCGAATCCGGATTATATATTTGTCTATGGCTCAAACCACGAACATCTCCACCCACCAAAACGTTGACCCTTCGCGCGTTAGGGTGGAATCTTTTCAATGTTGCTGAGTTTAATTGTCTATGGCCGAAACAGGACTTCCAGTTATTGACCAGCCATTAAGCAAAGGTCATTACCGTGATGTAAAATTTCGATCAGTGGCTTACAAGGCCGATAGTGTGTAGCTGATAAATACGTTTCGGCCATAGACCATCCACAGAAAAGCAAATGCTTTTATTCCTGCATCCATGCCAAAAAAATTGGCTAGACTATAATCTGTTCTTCTGATTTATACCCCTTTTGGCCGCTCCAAATAAATGGCTCCGCCAATAGGAAAGCAAGAATCATTTATCTGGCCCGAGCCAAATAAACGATCCAAATAAATTAGACGCCCGAATAACGATTTTTTAAATTTTATTTCGTCTATGGTTATAATAGACAATTATAGTAGACAACAGAGTATAATGTTGTGAACAAGTAAATAACACAAACTTTCCGTTTAAAGTTAGTCAATGGGTCATAACAAAGCAGCTCAATCAAACTAGACAACTACACGATTCGTCTCACCGCACAACTCCACACGCATCTTCTTTGCTAGTGGCTGTCCATTGGCAGGCCCCTCATTCGTGTCTTCATGCCACGATCGAAAGACTCCTACCATCCAATTGCACTTCTTCTTTGTAGCTTCTGGCACAACAGACGCAATCATTTCATTGAGTCTTTGCTCATCTTCGTTGTAGTCGGTTACCGGAGGAGCATTTGACAAGTCATCCAGAAGAGCTTGGACTTCAGCAAGACTAATACGTTCAAAACCGAAGCTCATGTCTTCAATGTCACTCATGTTGAAAATAGCTCGAATTTCGCAGTTTTTTTAATTTAAGAGATTTAGTTGAGATTTCTCCCTCTGCAAGCTTCGCTTTTCTTTTTAGTAACTGTACCAAGCTTTTTTTTCGTCTATGGTTAGAATGTGGGGGCTTCGCCCCCACACCCCCAGCAAGCAATCTGCCCCCTCATCCTCGCTAGCAGCCAACATACCGAACGGGGTATAAATATATAGGATTTTTCGTTTGATTTCATAAAATTGTCATTTGATTTCGTCCATAGAAGTTGGCAGCGCGGCCATAGAGTCTATGGCAATAAAATGCGCTGTTTTCCGATTGAATTCATAACTTTGCCACTTCATTTCGACTTGACGCGCGGAGTGACTCAAACACTGCCAGAGGGGGCTGGGATATCAGTGGGTGAATATCTATGGCAAAACCTCTCATGGAAATGAAAAGCCTATATGAACGTGTCCTCTTCTTGGGCAACAGTCACCTTCCTTGTGTGCCTAAAAATGGCTGCATACGCGTCCATTGGAAACGTATAAACGCGGCCAATCGTATTCAACTGCGAACTCTGCCACCGTACTCTCCATTTCTTAACGCCGCGGAGCAGGCACACAGTTGTCTCAAGGCTTCGCTTAAACGCCAGCTAGCAACACCTGAGCTTCAACAGGAACTTAGCTATCCGCCTGATGGCATCAACCTAACGCAGTGGAGACTCATGGTGCTTTTCCGCTGTGGCTACGTTGCACTAGAGGAAATTTCCGCCGCGAATTGCCTTGCCTGGGAACGACATGTGATGCGGTTTCCGCCCCTGTGCATCAATGAGCAGCAGATAATGTGAAATTTGTAGCTTGTTGCAGCGAATGAGCATTAACTTTGGCTGACATAACTGATTTCACTGTTGCAACTGCCTACTTCCTCATGTGACTTAAATACACAGCTTTCTGTTTTTAACAGTTCTTTCTGTACTGGACAAGCGCATCGACTTTTCTGTTGCCTTTCTACTGGGTATGTCGAAATGAAGTGGCAAAGTTATGAATTCAATTGGAGAACAGCGCACTTTATTGCCATAGGCTCTTTGGCCGCGCTGCCAACTTCTATGGACGAAATCAAATGACAATTTTATGAAATCAAACGAAAAATCCTATATTATTTCTGTTTATTTAGTCTATGGTCTGAATTAATGGCAGAGGACTCGTTTCTTGGCCGAGGCAAAGAAATAAATAAACAGAAATAACTTATACTTCTATACTAAAAATATGCCTAAACACTGATGCTAATAGCGATTTAAAAGTTGAGTACACTTCATATATAGTCATTTCTATTAAATTAAAATATTGCATAAAGAATCGAGTCGTCTCCAGGGTTGCAGATTGGTTTATTAAGTGAGTGATTTATTAACTGTCGACCTAACAAAGGTTTGATAAAAAATCATTCTTCATAAATATATTAAGCTCGGACCAGGCGTAACATAGTTCAATCAAAGAATATAAACTGTAATCATTATGATTTTTTTACTCAAACTGCCCCAAAAATTTACTCAGATAAAGTAGGGCTTTTACTTGAACATCTTAAACTGCCTGTCCTTGGCGCCGACCTCGCACAGCTGGAGCACCCGGGCCGGCGTCAGCGGCAGCTCAAACGTCAGGTTCACGTCCGGCTTTCCCTGCTGCTTCCGGAAGGCCTCAATCGCTCTCTTAATGGCGGTGACGCAGGTGGCCGCCAGACCGAGCGGCGGCTCCCCGATCGCCTTGGTGCTGAACACGCTGTCGGTGTCTCCCGGCTTCTTCAGCAGGTGGACGCGGAAGTCGCGCGGCACGTCGGCAGCCTGCGGCGGCTTATAGTTCCAGGTACCGTCGGCCAGGTTTCGCCCGGTGTCGGAGTCGTACACGGTTCTCTCAGTCAGGTAGTAACCCATGCCGAACACGTAGGCGCCCTCGATCTGGCCAATGTCCACGCCAGGGTTGAGGCTCTTGCCGATGTCCATCATGATGTCGGAGCGCAGGACGACGTACTCGCCGGTGAGGATGTCCACCTCCACCTCTGCCGCGCCAACGCCGAGGGTAGAGTAGCGAGCGTGCTTGTTTTCCCGGTTCTGTGAGACGTATCTGTGTATTAATGTATGTTTAGGCAAAAATAGATGCTCAGGTAATATTGTTGTCTTAAACACGAGCCACTGTTTCATTCTGCCTAACTGAGTTTGCAAGGTATTTTCTTTTTAAGAACCAAAGTTAACAACTCTTTTCAAAGTTAACCAACTTCAAGTGATTTAAACCTGTAAACTTGTGAAATTTCGTGCGCGAGGTGCAAACAAAGTTATATTCAGTTCAAGTGGCACCTGTTTAGGATCCACCCCATGTACTATAAACGATATTTAAGTGTTATAGTACGCTCGTACATTGAAAAAATTTCTTAACTGAAGTTTCTTACGTTCCAAACGCCTTGAGCAAGACTCCCGACATAATAGCGGTCATTACTAGCTCATTCCAACCGGCATCTGGCTTATTCTCTTTGATTGGCAGCAAGCGCTCTCTGATTTGCTCGGCAGCAACCTTCGCGGCCATTGCGTTGAGCTCGCTGGTAGCGCTGCCACCAGTTCCGTCCATCTGCGGCAGCAGCATGCTATCTGTCGGTTTGGTCTTCACCATGTCGAGCGTAGCGCCAAACTCGGCCAGTTGAGCTACAGCCGCTTGAGCAACTTTCGTAGTCAGACCCTGGCCCATCTCTGAACCGCTGTGCACAATAGAGATGCTGCCGTCTATGTGCACTGTCATGTCCACTTCCGATGGGCCAAATCTGGCGTAGCTGATGTGGTACGAGATTGCAGACATGTCGAGTCCTCTCTTCTTGTAGTGGTTTTCCTAAAAGTATGATATAGGTTACCGAGTATTCATTTTTCATTTTTAATTTTTTATTCAGAAATATGACTTTGCAAAGTCGAAAGAATTAATATCATTGGTAACAATCACACCTTATTGAACTTCTCGATTGCACTTCGACGCTTCTCAATATCGGCCTCTTTGTAAAGGTCGTCCCACATCCGCCCCAGGTTATTGTCAGCTCGCTCCATTCCGTGCTGGTCGACCTATAGTGATTGTTCGCGTGTATTTTTTACTGACTAAACGTCATATTATTGTTTTGAAGCGAGCATCAAAATTACAAACCTGGCCAGCACGATAAAGATTCTTCCTTTTAAACTCAATCGGGTCCACCCTGAGCTCATGGGCCATATGGTCCATCATGAGCAGATTAAGCATAGCGGCTGGAGCGGATCCGGGCGCCCTGACGGCAGTAGCCTGCGGCTTGTTTGACTTCATGTAGGTTAGGTCCCGTTTAAATGTGTCAGCGTGATACGCCTGGTCCAGCGAATCGTCCATCTCGCGGCCAATCAGCGTGATGAAGTTGCACGCGTATCCAGCTTCAACAGCCGAGTCCCAGTGAACGCTTCGGAGAAAGCCATCAGTGTCAGCTCCGGCCTTGTACTTAGCAACAATGGTCGGTCGCTTCTGTCCGCTGAGTGCAAAGGTGTCCAGGCGTAGGTACATCCGGCAGGGACGATGCGTGATGTCGCATGCAATCGCGCACACCGCAATCACGTGATCTACCTGCAATTCGGCCCCGAATTTCAGAGATGCTCAGAGAGAGATAGGGGCGTAGCGTGGAGCTTAGCTGGCCCTTTTAGGCTTGTAAATCGTGGTACCGGCGCTTAGCTTACGTCAAGCGGCCTCCCCCCAAAAAATGGGGCCCAAATATACGTGAAAAAACTTGCACCCACAATTAACCCTGTGACTACTTGCTTAGGCCCGATTAAAAAACAACTGCATAGTAACTAGTGAATCTACCAGTTACCAGCTACCAGTTACCAGCTACCAGCTACCAGCTACCAGTTAGCAGCTACCAGCTACCAGCTACCGGCTATCAGCTACCAGTTAGCAGCTACCAGTTACCAGCTACCGGCTACCATCTACCGGCTACCATCTACCGGCTACCAGCTACCAGCTACCAGCTACCGGCTATCAGCTACCAGTTAGCAGCTACCAGTTACCAGCTACCAGCTACCGGCTACCAGCTACCGGCTACCAGCTACCAGCTACATTGTACCAGTGATTACTTATCAGTCTGAGAAAAGCCAGTCCCCTAGACGTGTTCTGATTGGTCGAGAAACCCTTTAAACAGCCGTCAAAACTAAACGGATTTGGTAGACTTTGATTTGCTTCCTTGATAGATTCACAAAAATTCCAAATAAAGAAGGTTGCGGCCTACTTGTTATTTATGAAATCGGATTTTGAAGGACTGGTAAAAATCAGTAGTAGCTCCATCTATTTGATGCAAGATTATGAATGCAGCAACTACTTGACAGTTGACACTGCTGAATATACGTCTGTAAGACGGTATTTCTGAAGTCACATGAGTCACATGAGAAGAGAGAGAGATGAAGAACCCATGAGTAGGCACTAAGTGAAGAATTTTGAGGCTTGTTATGTTAAATCTCTTATCTATCTTAAGACTGCCTATCAGATTCAAATAGGATTCGACATTCTGATTGATGTATTGTTTCATTACCATAAACATTTTTCCACCAAATCCGCCGCCGATTCGCGGACTAATTGCCCGGATTTGATTCCTAGGCCTGCGAAGCACCTTAGAGAGCATCACGGTGACGCCCTCGATCCACTGGTGCGGCGCCTGAACTAGGAAGCCCTCCTCCGTGCGGCGCACGCTGGCGGTCAGCGACTCGATGAAGAAGTGAATCTGCTCGCCGACCGTCACTTCGCCTTCAACGCGAACTGGCTGCTTGGCCAGGGTGGCATCGGCGTCCTCCTTGGAAGCCCGCTGAGCATCCTTGAAGTGGATCGATTTCTTAGCCAAAGCCTCCGTGATGTGCACAATTGGCTCCTCGTCTCCGGCGTCGAATTTCACGTCGACAAGACTGGCTGCTCGGTCGGCGGCCCACTGGGTCTCGGCGAGGACCACGGACACGGGCTGGCCAGCGAAGCCGACAAGCTTAGATGGAAAGATCTCGTCCGTCTGCCTAAAAGTTGTCGCGACTTTCTTAGTCATTTCTTAGATCATCTGCACTTTTTCTCTGTTTACTCAGTTTTCTCTCCCTCTGTCTAGTTCAATCTTGTTATTCTTATCTCTCTCTCCCTTGCTGCCTTCTGATTGGCTCTTCAATATCGTCTCTTTCCTTAGTCGCGCACTCCACCCCTTCTTGTTTTATATTGCACTCAACCCCCCCCCGCCCGACTTTATTGCCATATATAACGTTATACCCGTTGCGGCCCTGAGCCCCTCTGTCTGTCTCTCTGTTTTGTTTTCAACTCTAATTGAATACTCTTAGTTTATTGATAATTCTTTACAAAAAAGGCAATTCAATTTCGTAGCTCATTGGCCAATCCAAGCGGGCAAGTAGAAGAGAGAAGATTATGGACTCTTTTGGAAATTTGAGAAGGCAGTTGAACATTAATCCTCATCCACCGACCGTTAATGAATTGCGGTTTTTCATGTACATCTCAAAGGCATGACTCTCCGTTTTCATGGCAACGTAACTGACTGTACGAGGCGTTATACAATAACACTTTGCTTTGTGTATGGTTCAAGCATATCGATCAGAGAATAAAATTCAATGAACACTTTTCGTGACTCAGTGGACCTTCTCGAAATTATTCGCTGCTTCATCTCAGAGTCTGAAGATTTGTTCTTCACAAGTTGCTTACCTTAACCGATATGTCTTATTGATTGCTTTGATTTGTAGCGACAGATTGATAATTTATTTCCTGATATCGTTCGTTCAGACGTACGTGTAGACTTAATACGACCTACAGAAGATACGCTCGTAATTGTGACGATACAAGGAACTCACATTTCTGGCGGGAAGATTGGCATCGTAGTGTTATTGGTGTACTTTCCCTCCAAGTCCTTCAAACTTAGCATGCTGTGGTATCCAGGGACTTTCTGAAGTGGTTAACTTTTGCATTAAAGTACATAAGTCTGGTTGACAAGCAAAATTCAATATCAAACTATCGCACCTCTGCTTCCTCAGTATCGAAACCAATGACCTTGATGGCGGCCTCGGGAGCCAGAACGTAGGCCAAGAACAGCTCATTCGCGTGAGCTGGGTAGTCGTTCACGTAGGTGGCCTCGCCGGATGTCTGCGCCTTGGACTCGAGCTTCCTGACCGACTGGCCCAGCGGTGCCGGCTGAAGCTCTTCGACAAAGTCCTGCTCGCCCCTCTGGAGAGGCCGGGTGAGGACGGGACCGCCCGAGCGAGCGGCGCCTTCCACAGCGTCGCTGCCGATGTCCAAGATGGTCTTGTAGAGAAGGTTCACGGCCAGCTGTCGACGGTGCTCGGGTGAGGAGGCGGTGGCTTCCTCGACCGGCACCACCTCCGACTCGAGCACCTTCAATGCGGCTGAAAAATATTTTCAGATGTGTCGGAGAATGTTTTAACTCTTCACTGTATCAAAACAAAACATAAGTACCTATATGAGCATTGATAATAAAGGCGACTCACACTGAACAACTTCTTCATCTAGCAGACTCTTGTTCAGAAGAAAGTTCTCCGTCTTGATGGCATGATTCTGTTGATTTAATTTAAGAGGAAACGTTTGACTTTCTGAATTTTTGTATTGAATTTAATTTTACAGTGCAACCGCTAGACGCCAAAACGAACTTACAAACTTATCAGATATTCCTCCAATCAGAATGTTCGGTCGTTCAGTCACTCTATAATTTTGCCTTTTGTCCACGGCAAATTGAAATGCGCCGTTTACGTAGGCATGGGCGTTCTAGAAAAATTTGCATACTCGCGTTAAAAACTGTATTACTAGCAGTAGGCAAAGAAGCAAAATCTTACTCTTTGACTTTCAAAAAAGGACAGCAATTCAATTCTAGTGCCCTAAGCAGTCAATAGTAAGCTATCAGTCTTGAGTAGGGGTGTTCGGGTTTCAATTTTTTCTAAGCTCTAACCCCGAACCCCGAACCCGACCTGAAATCCGAACCGACCCCGAACCCCGAATACCCCTAGTCTTGAGAACTAAAGGCCTACTGGCTGAAAAAAACGATAACGATCAATTCGAAAAACTATAATGGCGAGTTACGACACTTTTATCTTCACTGTAATCTTAACGCTGAAGCAACGCAGTGTCAACGTTGTAAAGCCACTCTTTAGAACTAAGATCATTCAGTTCTGTAATAGAAACGATTTTCAGACTACTAAGAATAGCAAAATAACAAAATGCTAAAAATACAACTCACGAGCTGACGCGGCGTGATCTTGAACGACCTGTAGAAGTGCTGGTCCGTTGAGATCGCCGGCAGCTTGGCCGACACGATCACCTTCCCGCGCATGTCCAGCCTCAGAAAGTCGGTCAGCACGTGATCCTGAGTACCCTGCTCATCCGCCACCTTGATCACGGTCTTTGCCGCCTCCAGTGTGATGAACACGTCCGACGGAAAGTCCTGGTGTCGGTGCTTCATCATGAGGTTTCCGGCCCACGACGCATTCGCGCGAACGGCCTGATTGGCTACCTGCTGGTAGTGGTCGCTGATTCTGTCGAGGTGAGCCAGTCTGGGAACCTTCTCGGCTGCCTCCTTGAATGTGTCGATCAACTCGCGCAGAGTGACGGTAGCACCGATCTCCAGACCCGACTTGCTCAGCTGAAAGCAAAGCAAAGATTTATTCAGATTGCGAACATACAATCCAACTGATAAACTCTTGCTGTAACATCTACCACTCACCCTGATGTTGTGCAGCTCTGGAACGTTGCGAACGTTGATGTAGCAGTTGACGAGCACGTCTTCCTTGAACACTCCGGCAGAAGTGTTTCCGCACACGAGCTGGTACTCATCGTCCTTGTACCGCTTGAGCAGCTTGAGCAGTTGGTCTAAGCTTCCAGGATTGTAGAAGCGCTGTCCCTTCCAGCCGCGAGCGATCGGAATCACACCGGATGTAGGTGGTTTCGCGATGCCTTCAGCGCACAGGCTCTTGTTCATTTCCTGAACAATGGAGTTGATGTTGTATGTGTAAAGGGGGTTGAATGGGATGTTGAAAGGTACTACTGATTGTGCGCCAGATAACATAGGTGTAAACCTCAGACTCACCTCGATGTCCACGCAACCACCGTTGTTCGAGTCGCACGCAAACGACTTCATGCCGTCGAGAATGGACCGATAGCCTGTGCAGCGACAAATGTTTCCGTCGAAGAAGTGCTCGACCTGCTGCATCGTCGGCTTCGGGTTCTCCTGCAGCTGGCTGTACATGCTCATGACGAATCCGGGAGAGCAGAAGCCGCACTGGGTTCCATAGTGCTCGGCGAGTCTCTCTTGGATCGGGTGGTACGGCTTGCCGCTGCCTCCGATGCCCTCGATGGTGGTGACGTGCCAGCCTACTGCCGAGTACACCGGACACAAGCACTGCAAACGATCACACGAGTCGCGTCATGACCTCAGAGCTGACGTATTCAACTTCATCCTTAGTAGGTCGTAATCACGAAGCAAAAGGTGACTCACCGAGTTGACAGGCACTGACACGACCTCTTCTGTAGCCGGGTGCTTGTAGGTGGCCGTGACAACGCAGCATCCGCACCCGCCTTCTCTACACATAACTTTGGTGCCCTTGAGGTTGAGCACATCGCGAAGGAAGTCGTTCAGGCTGGTCTCAGGGTTGCAGTCTCTGGGAACTATGAATTAAAGTTGGCTCTGTAGCTAAAGACAGCATGGATTATATTCAATTATCTCAGCCACTCCCCGGATATTATAAACTGAGGTGGATACGTTGACAGGTATTTCATAGTCAGATAGTGTCATTACTTTGCGCCTGCTGAGATGAGACCAAGTGACGTCTCGAAAACGTGTCAGACACTCGCACCAATTCGCATGTCCGTAATTATTCTCATCTTTCCATCGCTAGTAGTGCTTAGGCTTAAGTTTGTTAGAAACAAATAAAACTTTAGTGAAATATACTTACTCTCAAGCGCTTTACCATTCACATGAATGCTTGGCTCCCCGCTGGATGGAGCTATCCCTCCTGAGTACATTTCTTTTGAATATGATGTTTTCGAGACTACAGAGCTGAACTATATTCTATTATGGCTAAGGTGAGTTGTAGCGATTAATTTTGCATTAGTTGCCATTTATATTCTTCAGTATTGTTTAGCGAGGTAGATTTGCTGATACAATTTTTCCAGTGTTATCAGTTTGTATTCAAATCCTAGTTAAGGCTGGTTGGTACCTGTGTGGCGGGTAGAGCGTACGTCAGATAAGAACCGCAACGAGCAAGCAAACTTGATTTAGTGAGCTGCACTCGAAGTCGGATCTCAGTTCGATGCTTTGCTACTAGCCTGCTGCAAGTCAACTCTCGTATCTGATAACCTCCAAGCAAAGTTTCTTTTAGGGTCAATTGGTTGAACTGCGGCAGCTCGGCAAGGTTTAATCATACGCTGCTCTGCTTCAATGAGAATTCATAACATTTTATCACAAATTTCTCAATTAGTACAAGTAGATACATCTTAACTAAGCGGTAAATCGACGGCTGATATGCGTAAAATCTTCTTTATTTAAATGTTGGCCATGCGAAAGCTAATTCTATCGATTGATATGTAAAATGCTGGTTTTATTGTTTAATTATTAGCGAACTCAATCATGATTGGTCATAATTTATTACAGAGCAGCACAAACAGCTCGCTTTCGATTAACCACGCAAGTAAAAAATTAATACTAGCTACGACGAAAAGAATATTTTGCAACAAGATATTGTAGCTCGTAAAAGTCTTACTCATTCTCAGTGATCCTTTGCTGCTACAGAAACTACCAGCTACTTCAATAAAAAAATGACGGCCTAGCTTTAGGGGCGCATAGATTTTAGCAAAAAGCGTCAAATAAATAACTACACACAGGGGTAACTACCAAGAAAGTAATTAATAAAAAGCAGTAGAACAAAAGGATTTAGCAGAAATGACAACATTTTTCAATTCAAAAAATTCAAAATTTAGGGATCGGAAACAACTGGCACTTTATGCGGCAGCTGATAAGTAAAATTTTAAAAATCTAAATAGAAAACTAATGGCTACATATTATATATACATAGCAAACTTTTTTATTTAGATTCGCATTTCTAAAGTGGTAGCGCAAAGTTCAAGCCAGAGACACCATAGCGCAATAAACAACAAACTAAAATCGTCCAAACGCTTGATCAGCGTAATCAAACACAGAGACTGCCCGATTTCTTTTACTCAGAATGTTCAAATTTCCTGTCCTTGGTGCCGACCTCGCACAGCTGGAGCACCCGGGCCGGCGTCAGCGGCAGCTCAAACGTCAGGTTCACGTCCGGCTTTCCCTGCTGCTTCCGGAAGGCCTCAATCGCTCTCTTGATGGCGGTGACGCAGGTGGCCGCCAAACCGAGCGGCGGCTCCCCGATCGCCTTGGTGCTGAACACGCTGTCGGTGTCTCCCGGCTTCTTCAGCAGGTGGACGCGGAAGTCGCGCGGCACGTCGGCAGCCTGCGGCGGCTTATAGTTCCAGGTACCGTCGGCCAGGTTTCGCCCGGTGTCGGAGTCGTACACGGTTCTCTCGGTCAGGTAGTAACCCATGCCGAACACGTAGGCGCCCTCGATCTGGCCAATGTCCACGCCAGGGTTGAGGCTCTTGCCGATGTCCATCGTGATGTCCGAGCGCAGGACGACGTACTCGCCGGTGAGGATGTCCACCTCCACCTCTGCCGCGCCAACGCCGAGGGTAGAGTAGCGAGCGTGCTGGGATTTACGATTTTGGCTGGCGTAGCTGAATGTTCGAGAACGTGTTGTAAATTATTTATAATCTTTGTAAATCCAGTCACAGGTGACGAATTAGGAGCTAATGAATGGACTACTTACCTGCCGAAAGCTTTGAGCAAGACTCCAGACATGATTGCCGCGACAACCAGTTCATTCCAACCGGCATCTGGCTTATTCTCTTTGATCGGCAACAAGCGCTCTTTGATTTGATCAGCGGCAGCTTTGGCTGCCATGGCGTTGAGCTCGCTAGTAGCGCTGCCGCCGGTTGCGTCCATCTGTGGCAGCATCATAGTGTCGGTCGGTTTGGCCTTCACCATGTCGAGTGTGGCGCCAAACTCGGCCAGCTGAGCAACAGCCGCTTGAGCAACTTTCGTTGTCAGACCCTGGCCCATTTCCGTGCCGCTATGTACAATGGAGATGCTGCCGTCCATGTGCACCGTAAGATCGACCTCGGATATGCCAACGCGAGCATAACTGATCGGGTAGGAAATAGCGGACATGTCCAGCCCCCGTTTTTTGTACGCGTTAGCCTGGAAACACGGTGGGGGATTAAATGATGTATACTTAAATTAGGTAGCTCATGAACTTTGCTTAAACTTGAATATGACTTTGCAGTTAACAATCACACTTTTTCTTTACCAGATTGAAGGTGTCGATGTCTTTTCTACGCTGGTCTATCTCAGCGGCAATGTACAACTCGTCCCACATTCGCACCAGATTGTCTTTTGTTCGTTCCATGCCATTCTGGTCCAACTTGAATTGGATTGGTTTAAATATTCCAAATTAAAGAAAGGACTAACATCTCTTAGCGCTCATGATTTTTGCTTTGAAAATTGATAAATATGTCTATTACCTGTCCGTCTCTATACAAATTCTTTCGTTTGAAGTCGATAGGATCAATTTTTAGCTTATAAGCCATGTGGTCCATCATGAGTAGGTTGAACAGCGCGGCTGGACCGGCTCCCGGAGCTCGAACTGATGTGCTCTGTGGCTTATTCGTTTTTAGGTAAGTCAGATTCCTCTTGAACGTTGGCGAGTAGTACGCTTGATCCATTGAGTCATCCATCTCTCGGCCAATTATGGTGACAACATTACAGACGTAGCCCGCGTCCAAATAAGAGTCCCAATGGACGCTCTTTAGCTGACCATCCTCTGTAGCGCCAGCTTTGTACTTTGCGATCACGGTTGGACGCTTCTGGCTGTACTGGGCCAGAGAATCAAGGCGAAGAAACATGCGACAGGGTCGGCGGGTAATATCGCACGCGATAGTGCAGAGAGCAGTAGCGTGATCTATCTGTAATGCGCGGAGTATAAAATGCCGATGTGTATAGCTTTGTGACTCAATACTTCAACGAAATGCAAATATTAAGCATAAAAATCGGTGACTGCCAACCATAAAAATTTTTCCACCGAATCCGCCGCCCAAACGGGGACAGACCACTCGAAAATGGTTCCTTGGTCTGCCCATCACCTTGGCGAGCACCATAGAGGAAACTTCTGGCCACTGGTGCGGCGCATACACCAAAAAGCCTTCCTCTGTTTGGCGAACGCTGGTAGTCACTGACTCCATGAAAAAGTGCAGCTGCTCACCGACCACAAACTCTCCTTCAATCTGCACCGACTGCTTTGCCAACTCAGCGTCAGGGTCTTCTTTCGAGGCTCTTTGTGCATCCTGGAAGAACATAGATTGCTTAGCCAAAGCCTCCGTGATGTGCACAATTGGCTCATCATCTCCGGCATCGAAGTTCACTTCGACCAGACTGGCTGCCCGGTCGGCGGCCCACTGGGTCTCGGCGAGGACCGCGGCAACGGGTTGACCAGCAAAACCAACAGCTTTGGATGGGAAGATCTCGTCCGTCTGCCTAAAGACACCAATTTTATTCAGGGGCATGCATAGATTTCTTCTTATACTTTGTAGAAATCCTTTCACGTGCGTTTAGGAATATACCAGATTACTAGTACGAGCTACTTACGGTACACGAAGAAATAAGCAAATGTTGTCAAAACTTACGCCTCGGGAGGAAGAATGGGAAGAGTGCAGTTGTTGGTGTATTTTCCCTCTAAGTCCTTGACTGTAAGGATGCTGTGGAAACCGGGCACTCTCTATAAAAAATTTTTTTAATTCAATAAACTAGGCATCGTAGTCTAGGGCAAAGCAGATCTATTTTCTAAAAAAGTGACAAACATGCATAATATATGTACCTCAGCTTCCTCAGTGTCGAAACCTGTGACCTTGATGGCGGCCTCGGGAGCCAGAACGTAGGCCAAGAACAGCTCATTCGCGTGAGCTGGGTAGTCGTTCACGTAGGTGGCCTCGCCGGATGTCTGCGCCTTGGACTCGAGCTTCCTGACCGACTGGCCCAGCGGTGCCGGCTGAAGCTCTTCGACAAAGTCCTGCTCGCCCCTCTGGAGAGGCCGGGTGAGGACGGGACCGCCCGAGCGAGCGGCACCTTCCACAGCGTCGCTGCCGATGTCCAAGATGGTCTTGTAGAGAAGGTTCACGGCCAGCTGTCGACGGTGCTCGGGTGAGGAGGCGGTGGCTTCCTCAACCGGCACCACCTCCGACTCGAGCACCTTCAGCGCGGCTGAAAGTTTTTGAGTGTCGGTTAAGTGACTGTCAAGTTTTCAAGCGATTCTTAAGTCCAAAAATTATTTTAACAACACAACCCTTCGTTTAAAACTCACATTCGACAACCTCTTCATCCAGAAGGCTCTTGTTCAGCAGAAAGTTTTCTGTCTTCGTGGCTCGATTCTACAACAGACAAGGTTACATGTCAACTACTTTGTTGCTTCTGTTTCGCTACTATAAGTTTAGAATCAGCTGCAGTGCTTACAAATTTGTCAGAAATTCCACCAATAACAATGGTTGGACGCTCAAGCACAGTGTAGTCCTTTTTCTTGTCAACAGCAAGCTCAAAGGCTCCGTTAACGTAGGCATGAGCGTTCTGCAAGAGAAACATGTGGGTATTTCAATGTAGCAAAGTATTATTGGTTGTACATAGTGTTGTGTCAGAAATCATGATTGACTTTTAGCTCACGAGCTGACGCGGCGTGATCTTGAACGACCTGTAGAAGTGCTTGTCCGTCGAGATAGCCGGCAGCTTGGCCGACACGATCACCTTCCCGCGCATGTCCAGCCTCAGAAAGTCGGTCAGCACGTGATCCTGAGTACCCTGCTCATCCGCCACCTTGATCACGGTCTTTGCCGCCTCCAGTGTGATGAACACGTCCGACGGAAAGTCCTGGTGTCGGTGCTTCATCATGAGGTTTCCGGCCCACGACGCATTCGCGCGAACGGCCTGATTGGCTACCTGCTGGTAGTGGTCGCTGATTCTGTCGAGGTGAGCCAGTCCGGGAACCTTCTCGGCTGCCTCCTTGAATGTGTCGATCAACTCGCGCAGAGTGACGGTAGCACCGATCTCCAGACCCGACTTGCTCAGCTGAAAGCAATGCAAAGAGTTATTCAGATTGCGAACATACAATCCAACTGATAAACTCTTGCTGTAACATCTACCACTCACCCTGATGTTGTGCAGCTCTGGAACGTTGCGAACGTTGATGTAGCAGTTAACGAGCACGTCTTCCTTGAACACTCCGGCAGAAGTGTTTCCGCACACGAGCTGGTACTCATCGTCCTTGTACCGCTTGAGCAGCTTGAGCAGTTGGTCTAAGCTTCCAGGATTGTAGAAGCGCTGTCCCTTCCAGCCGCGAGCGATCGGAATCACACCGGATGTAGGTGGCTTCGCGATGCCTTCAGCGCACAGGCTCTTGTTCATTTCCTGAACAATGGAGTTGATGTTGCATGTGTAAAGGGGGTTGAATGGGATGTTGAAAGGTACTACTGATTGTGCGCCAGATAGCATAGGTGTAAACCTCAGACTCACCTCGATGTCCACGCAACCACCGTTGTTCGAGTCGCACGCAAACGACTTCATGCCGTCGAGAATGGACCGATAGCCTGTGCAGCGACAAATGTTTCCGTCGAAGAAGTGCTCGACCTGCTGCATCGTCGGCTTCGGGTTCTCCTGCAGCTGGCTGTACATGCTCATGACGAATCCGGGAGAGCAGAAGCCGCACTGGGTTCCATAGTGCTCGGCGAGTCTCTCTTGGATCGGGTGGTACGGCTTGCCGCTGCCTCCGATGCCCTCGATGGTGGTAACGTGCCAGCCTACTGCCGAGTACACCGGACACAAGCACTGCAAACGATCACAAGAGTCGCGTCATGACCTCAGAGCTGACGTATTCAATTCATCCTTAGTAGGTCGTAATCACGAAGCAAAAGGTGACTCACCGAGTTGACAGGCACTGACACGACCTCTTCTGTAGCCGGGTGCTTGTAGGTGGCCGTGACAACGCAGCATCCGCACCCGCCTTCTCTACACATAACTTTGGTGCCCTTGAGGTTGAGCATATCGCGAAGAAGTCATTGAGACTGGTCTCAGGGTTGCAGTCCTTGGGAACTGTTTAAGTTTATAGGGATGCACTATTTTATTTGTGTGTTAATACGCTCGTAAGCACAAAGAGCAATATTATTAGACTTGATTTACCATTTGTGGCTCTTCCGTTAACGAAAATCACGGGATCACCGCTGGAAGGCACAATGCCGCTCGAATACATAATGTCGCTACTCTGGTTTGGAATTATTTTTTTCGGAAGCGTCAGGCTGGCTATCTGAAATAGTTCTGCGGAGTGTTTTTATTTTGTCAGCAGGCTTAGCTCTGGGTCCTGGTTTGTTGATGAGAATTTTTTGTTGAAATAAAACTTGGCGCTCTTAAGTGGCTCGGAAGAAAAACACTTAGATTCGATGCGAGAGTGGGCGCTTTCTCACTTACTTGTGCAGTCTTCTTTCTTGATTATCTTTGGTTAGCTCAGATTTAGCATTGGTAGCTTTTTTCCACTGTATTTGATATGAAACTTTGACCTAAAAACGCATTTTCTCAGGGCTCAGTGCAGCTCGTTCGTTATTATATCTTATGCTGTAATCGCTTAATTGCGCTGGGTAATTCTGCTTTTGCATCGTCTTTTGACAGAGTTTTCTTGTACGGTACTACCTAGAGATAGATAGTTTATTAATTAAAATAAATTTATCTAATGTTATATGAAACTTGTAAATAATAAACTACTGCGTTTAAAGTGTTTTGTTCATCGCTTTTACGGTTGTCTTAAAACCGAAAAGACACCTTTTTCTACATACCATATCTTACTGTAGTGACTAAGATACTACAGTCACACAGTAGGTCACAGTATTGCAGTACTAGAGAATACAAACATACCAACTACGACAGTAGTACCACAGTACATATATTATAGTTTTAATGCATGATTTTGTCATCTTAAGTTAAGTTGCTTAAGGTGTTTAAGTTGAATATTGGCCGTGAAACGAGCGTGTCATTGTAGATTATCATTCATCGCCACATGCGGCCGCAAAGCCTTCTATTCGGCCCTCGGGTCCTTTGAAACTTCACAATAGCAATCTTCCCTGCTCAAGGCTTGTGTCTCTTCTCAGCTCTCTCTCATCTTCCTTCTCTTCTCTCTCCTCTTCTCTCTCTCTCTCTTCTCTTTCTCTCCTCTCTCCTCTCTTCTCTGCTCTCTCTCTCTCTCTCTCTCCTCTCTCTCTCTATTTATTTCGTCTTCTCTCTAATGCCAACTAGCAAGCATCTTTAATATGATAAAAAGGTTATATTACGAGTAGTTGTGAGCTCGAGCAGAGACACTTTTTGATAACTTTTCGTTCAAATTTAAGGTTAAAATATATATTGTATATCAATCCTCTGTATATTTTTGGCAGCAAGCCATAAATATTCGTACATTATAAATGTTTAATTATAACAACTTGAGACCTTTCTCAATGGATTAAATGAAAAGTATGTCGCCCAAGCACCTAAAGGAATGAAAAAGGAGTTGTGTCTGCATCTTAATAAAATATTCAACCGTTAATTGTTTAAGCCAGTTTTCCTGGCCTGTACTGAAGTACTGATTTAGTCTGAGTCTGAGTCGACCACGCGGTTCCGTTCGGCCTGCAGCCACTCGGAGTTCTCAAATAGTCGGGCGAAAATACGATTATTCGTGGCGCTGTCCTTGCCGAAGTACTGCACCTGAATCTTCTGTCTGACCCTCAGCTGCAGGCTCTTGGCGGTTTTGATCTGAAATAAACAAATAGAGATTAAGTCAACGGAGTAACTAACTATTAACAAAATAAATTAACTAACTAACTCTAACTAACTAACTAACTAACTAACTAACTAACTAACTAACTAACTAACTAACTAACTACTAACTAACTACTACTAACTAACTAACTAACTAACTAACTAACTAACTAACTAACTAACTAACTAACTAACTAACTAACTAACTAAACTAACTAACTAACTAACTAACTACTAACTAACTAACTAACTAACTAACTACTAACTAACTAACTAACTAACTAACTAACTAACTAACTAACTAACTAACTAACTAACTAACTAACTATAACTAACTAACTAACTAACTACTAACTACTACTAACTGACTTAACTACTACTAACTAACTAACTAACTACTAACTAACTAACTAACTAACTAACTAACTAACTAACTAACTAACTAACTAAACTAACTAACTAACTAACTAACTAACTAACTAACTAAC